>JAHDVE020006027.1:0-121742 GCA_022606495.2 Halesus radiatus | reverse complement strand
ATACCAAAAGATGGCTCTGATTGCTATATTTGCTAGCATTGCCGAAAATCACTGCCTTTTAGACACTAACACAAACGAGTCGTTCCTTTGCGCACATTGCCCATACATGTACGTTTGAATGTATAGAATACCATCAAGATTTAAATATTACGTGTTCCATCATTTTGCATGCTTAGTAAATAGGTTTGCAGTCGGTGTTACGCGCGCGGAGTTGCATGTCGTGGGAATTACTTGCGTATTTTTGAAAGTGAAGATTGATTTCTTGCAATATTTTTTTAACATTTTAACATTATTCTATTTTATGCGAGTAAAGTTGGGTGGGCAGTGCTCATATGTCCAAATAAATAGACGTGATTATAACATTTAAAAGGTGAATGTAACATCATATTTAAAGTGGTTTTAAATATGTAATTACGAACAAAAAAATATTTGCAAACACAATTTTTTATAAAGTAAAGTAAGTATGGTATTTATTTTCATTTCAATATCGTTTTAGATATGTTTACATGAAAAAAATATCATTCCTTTGGCTTATTTCTGATGTTTTTTTATTGTTATGATTAAAAATATGTCAAAATATGAAGGTAAAAATATTTTGTTCATTCTCATACTGTAAGAAGTGGTAGAAGAAGATTTTGTACATAATCAAACTAGATAAATATATATATATATATATATTTTTTTTTAAATTTATTTATTATTTTTTTGATACGTGCATTCACACAAACAAGGTACAAAGGTTATAAAAATATTTTTTTTATAAATGTGTAATTATTTTTTTTAATATTCAATTACATATACATCTGAACACAGGTATATAAACCCACGTGTAATGTACTCGTATATAGAGCAAAAAATCCCACATAGGCAAGGCCAGTGCGTGGGTATACCTGGCATCAGTTAATGGCAGTATATTAGTATATTTGATTTATACATGGATGTTGAAGTTAAGTTAAATAAAAATTATAATTCCAATAAGAAAAGAAAATTTAAAAAAAAAAAAAACAAAAGAAAAAAAATGTCGAAAATAAAAACTTCAACAATTTTCATTCAACTGAAGTATCATTTCGAGCCAATACGGTTGTATTTTGCAAATCTTTGTAAAATTTATCCGCTTTGGAAAAAATAGTTTATTTTCTAGCAGGGAGGAAATTTTAATACTTGGAACTGGTCTGTTTTAGGAGACCTAAATGATCTGTTGAATTATGTATTAAAAATATGTAAATGGTATTCATATTCAATAAACGGTTTTATTATATTAGACTTTCGCACGTTTGACTTTCATTTTTCTCTGCACTCTTTCCTCTTTCTAGTCTTCCTAGGAGAACGAGGAAAAGTAACTTATTTTTCCTCACTTTCTTCGAAATACCTAGAGCCACTATCTATAATATTATATATCTTCACTTTCACTGGATGTATTTAAAATATTTTAACAGTTGACAACAATAAGAACTAATGTACGAATGAGAATGAAAACTAGACATAAATGGTTCATATAACTTTCTCAGTATCAGTGAATATACCATTTATCTGAAATTAATACCACTATTTCCATCTTGTGACAAAAGTAAGTGTTATATACTCATATATTAATTGTTTTTGTGTTTATTCGTAGAACTACATTGAATTTTTTTTTTAATTTAATGTAAATCAAATTTAATGATGTTATTATTATTTTTAGATTTTATAATTGTGACAGCCGTTTCGCAATTCGCAGAACATCTTTTAGTAAATAATCACGTCCCGCTTGACAACAACAAACCTAAACCCTTACATATAGAAAGAAGGGGCCTAAGATTAAATTTATTTGAACAATTAAAAATTAACAAACGAACGAATGATCCTAATATAACATTAATTAATAAAGCAAGGAAAATTATATACTCACCGCTTCTCAGTATGTTCACTTTATCAAAAGTATACAACACATTTAAATAAATAAACAATTAGACAATTAAGATAACTTTGTCAGTTAAATACGAGTAAAAACACATTATAAATATGAAAACCTCATAGAATTCAGAATTTTAATTGTTTTCCAACTAAATCGGTTTTACCGATAATAAATCATTACCCGTCCAAATTTAAAAGGAGTGGGAGTAAATTAAATCATATAAATAAGTCGTCACAATGTGGATTAACCACAGTTTGAAAACGGCCTTAAACGCCAAAACAGCTATAATAAAATAATACTTGCAGAACTTAATAATAACATTTTTAAATTTGATTTACATTAAATTTAAAAAAAAAAGTAAAGTGTTATATATCGTTCTTATATTCATCGATAAAGGATTTTTTAATATAAAATCACCGAAAACACGTTTATCGACATTTTGGTTCACATCTTGTTTTCATTCACAGATCTTCAATTATTTACCATTGCAGTATGAAACTGTCTTACACGAAATGTACTGAGATTAATGTGATTTATATACCCAAGGGAAATAATACAAATTTACGTTACGGAAATACGATGTTATTATTATTACAACAACAATACTTTGAACTAGTGACGCCCTGCCAAGCTATCGATTATAATTGAAAGATTCGTTGTTTTAACTTATCCTACTATTATCGCTGTAAAAATCGACCGCGATTTGATCTGTGCTGTTACTCTTTTGCTTTTTTTTTAATTTTCGAACTGTTTTTTGTCTTTATAAACTTTTCGTTTTATTTAATTATCAGACAGTTGTGCAATGTTTGCAGAGATAGAGTGCGCTGATTGGCTACCTTGTTTATGAGCTCCCTTTTCAGTGCTCCTACTGGTGTAGTGATTTCATTTTAACCAACACCGCTAATTTATGTGAAATTTTGAAATTACTTGTTTACAATTTAAATCTCAGCTTTTGAATAAATAAAAAGTTTTGCTTTATGTGTAGATGGGAAAAAACGAATTCCCGAAATAATGACTCACTATTGCTTCCCCGTACACCACCCACTCGGAAGAATCAGATTCTGATGCCCAGGAGACAGAGATGGATATCGACCCTAAACGCGGTAATCCATCAGGACAAAAAATACTCTCCGGGACACAATTATTTCCGAAGCTGGATTCGGCTAAGGAAAGCGACGAAACGAAGCAGCTCCTGAAGGACGTCTTACGACCATCTGAGAATGGAATCCGCGTTACGGGTATAAGGAACATTCGTAACAATGGCGTAGTTATCCAAACCGCTACTCGGGAGGACCAGGAAAAAATACTCAAAACCCCATGTCTGCCAAACTCGGCTACTCTGATTGCCCGACTACCCACAAAACGACATCCATGAGTGATATAACAAAACTGTAATGCTTTTTCCATTATTTTTTTCTTTTTAATTTTTTTTCCAACTTATGTACACAACATGCATGCTCCTCTATATCCTAATTTTTCCCTACCATCGTATGATTGTTATTTATTGTTGAATTATATAATATTGTTGAAATAAACTCCTGCTGACAAGCTACTTGCAGTGGCTTAGCAGGTATAAGTTCCCACTGTATATAATCAATATTATATTATAAAAAATAAAAATAAATATATCACTGTGCGTGTGAGCTATATCATATTTGCATTAAAGTATGAGCGGACAACACCAACGCATATTATTGTAAATAATTTGATTACGGCGCTATTGCGGCGCTTCGGCAATTTGTATAGAAAACCGAGTCAAAGTAATAAATAAGAGGAATATAATGCAATAAAAATACCTCTCTTAAGTAATGTTATAAAAATCAGTCGTAAAACATCAGGGAAACTAGATCAAATTTTCGTTTTGTTTTACAGTTTCTCCACACAGAAGGCCCTAAGGGCAAATCATTTCCCTCAACGCCCATATCAGCATTGGGGATGCTGAGACCCATATTTTAGAAAAGAGGAAACACATAGGCCGGTAAATTATTCCACAGCCGAGCTGTTGAACAGACCAATGAATTTTAGAAGCGACCCGTTCTCATGTGACAAATTTCAACCCAGTACAAAAGTTGTCCGCGCGTTTGGCGTGTTTCCTGACTGTGCACCGATGCCGAAGGGATAAATGACGCTAGTTCCTCAGAAAAAGGATAACATTCCCACCTGACGTCTGTGCTCCAAAGATTGCAATCCATTTGTTAACATAGTACAAACTATCTTACATACGTAAACCAAGAGAATTAAATATTCCTCTCCTACTCATGAAAGTTTCATCTGCTCTACTGCCATTTCTTCTTTTAAACCCGCAAAGTTTCCACTCCGGCTCTAACTAATCCAAAAAAACTTCAGTTGTTATTTTTTATCGGCTTCTCAACTACCAGAGTCTGTTGAATGTTCGTGAATTTGTCGGTAGATCCTCTGTAATCTGATTGGAAACTTTTCGGGAATCGGACCCAGAACTTAAGAGGAATATACCATTCAAAAATATTTATAGAAGTTGTGTGTTTTATGTCACCATGCATATGGGAAATTGGCATAACATTCGCTTGGCAAGCGGAGTCTAGAAATGTTTTGTTGTAAGTGCGAAAAGCAGTTTTTAATTTTTTTATCAATATTTTTCTAAGAAAGTAAAAAAGTTAATCGAGCGAATCTTTCACAAATAATCTTAGCTATAAAACAGTATTTTTTTAAACTTGTTTATTAAATGACTTCACAATTTTCTAAAGATAAAATCCGTTATTTGCTAGTTTTTGCTAATATTTTTTGTAAGGTAATTAACAATTTTATTTTATCATTGAAGAAAATAACATTAACAAACCTAAATGAAAGATGAAACCGGACAAAAGGACAGAAACTAAAAATATTTCATCTGGGACTCGAACCCAGGTCTTCTGCCTATCCGGGGCAACGCTCAACCGACTTAGCTAATGAGCCAAGTTCAATTTGTGTCATCTTCGTCGATATCATATCTCAAATTCAAGATTTGTGAATATTATTTTCCATTTTTAATCTCATATTATTGGAAGCTATTTTTATGACGTTTACAAAGTTCTACCCGAACTCAATTGCAAACTTAAACAGTGTTTCGGATTTACATCCGACTTTTTATTTATACGAGACATCTGTTGACTTTTTTATAAAAGTCTAAAGAATTCAATTTTTAATTATTAATTATTTTTATTGAGATTTAAAAACCTCATTGTAATATTTAATCATTGAAGAAAATAACATTAACAAACCTAAATGAAAGAAGTCGGTTGAGCGTTGAACCGGATAGGCAGAGGACCTGGATTCGAGTCCCAGATACGACTGAAATATTTTTAGTTTCTGTCCTTTTGTCCGGTTTCATCTTTCATTTAGGTTTGTTAATGTTATTTTCTTCAATGATTAAATATTACAATGAGGTTTTTAAATCTCAATAAAAATAATTAATAATTAAAAAAATTATTTTAATTTGTATCAAGAAAATTTATAGGAAAAGGTTTAATTTATCCAAAGCACATATATTGGTTCTCATAATATAAGCCCATTCGTTGTATAGATTAATCAAGATAGTAATTTCACTGATGGATTTGCCTAAAGGGGATTCACTTTCTAAAATTCAAACGAAATCACGCACTCCTTATGCAGGTGGCGAAAAGGTTGAAATTCCCGCTTAACACTGGTCGCATATTTCGATTTACGCAAAAAAAATCATAATTATTAAAAATTTTTTGGTCATATTCTAAAAAAAACGTAATTTGCCTCATCGAACAATACGAGAATATCCGATAAAGGGTTCGTAAGTAGGAGATTGAGAACTTAAAATTATTTTTTTCAAGGAAGAGATTCACCGAAAACATGCCGGTTAAACGAAAGGTCAAGGTGTGTTCTACTTGCAGTATATAATTAAATCATCTATGATATTTCTAAGCCATCAAATTTTCAAACCAAAAACACATGATTTTACATTACTTTCTCTTGCATCGCCTTAAGAGGAACGACTGCGCTGCCTATTTCATACATAACTTAATTTAGGATTTGAGGCCAAAATACCCACCCAAACTGAATGATACATTTTCAAATTAAAGGTTTAGTAAATATCTAGTACGAATGGGAAGTATTTTATTTATTTTTGTTTTAAATTATGAAATATATGCCATGAAAACAATAAATTTTCATAATTTTAGAGGTAATTTAGAAAATTATTTCCAGGTTTATAGTAGTTTTTATAAAAATATCATATTTGCTATATAAATATGATTACGTAAATAAAAATATAAAAACAAAGCATTTAAAAAAAAAAGTTTTTTCTGGTCGATATTTTAAATTATTTACGGCAAATTTGAATTCCAACGTAAATTGGCCGTTTTTAATTTAATTTAAAGTCCGCCTGAAACCGATAACTCTGTATTGGAATTTAGTTATTATATTTACCCTTATGAAGCTTAAGTTAAGCGAAATGGTGAAAATAAAATATATTCATGGTTTATAACAAAGTGTTTCATTTACTTGATTGCTTCTTATAAGAAAAATTACTTTTAATCTGTGCTAGATATTTACTACACTTTTTGATGAAAAATAGATCATTAGGTTTAGGTGAGTATTTTGGCCTCAAATCCAAAAATAAGTTTTGTATGAAACAGACTGCGAAGCCGTTCCTCTAAAGCTGGGTTCCCACTATAATAAAAACCACTCAACTATTGGGTAAGAACTTTTTTGTGCATCTGTTTACGTGATATTGGGGATAAATAATGTGTTTCTTTGTTCGCAGGCTAGACAATCAGTGGTCGCCGTGTATGAAATTGGATATTCGATTTCTCTGATCGCCTTGCTGCTTTCACTAGGACTTCTAACGTACTTTAGGTAAGTCAAAAAATATCTTTTCAATGTGAACACTACACAAGAGTGCCGATTGCGTGGTAGTAATTGGGGCAGTGACATCACCTGGGATGTGTTGTGATGTTGAAGGGGATGGGGAGGATAAGGTGATGGAGGCGAGGAAAGTAAGGAAACCGCTGGGTGTTCAGATCTGGGGTCCTATTCCGGTACGATTTAAGGATAAGATATTATAATTTTTCTTAGGCTTAAAGATTTTTTTGCACTGCGGTTCCGGTTCTCTCGGATGACAGCTGCCATTCAGCGAATGACATCCTTTAAAAATATCGATATTCGCCTAGTTTTAACAAACGAAAAACTCGATATTATCGTAAATATTGACTGAAAACATTATTAGTGGCATATTTATCGCATAATAATACTATTAATTTGTAAAGTGCTGTTATGCCCAAAGTCCAAAATGTCAGATAAAAGTGAGGTAAATTAAAAACAAAATTTATAATAAACTCCACGTTTCAAGTATGCACCGCAGCTAAGCAAAATGTATTTAACCCAAAGGAATAAATAGACTTAATACGGTTGAAGCCATCTCAAGCAACGTTCTGTATCTGAATGGTGACCTTTCACCAGGAGCGCTATTCGCTTTATTTTTAAGGAAGATTACGGAAGCAAAAATCGTTCATATTACACTATTGAATAAGGACGCTTTTCGTTTCTGACTCCAACCCAAAACCTTTGCTTGAGTGTGAGTTCGGAACGAGTGAATTCGGATTTGCAAACTCGGGATGAGTCCACCGCCTTAGGAATCGGATTCATTGGACTCGGCTGGCCGTCACGACTCTCCTCTATGCCGCGCGTACCGTGAATTGTCGATGTCAACATCTATATAATCCATAATAATGTTTACTAACTAATTATGTCTAAAGTAAATAATAAAGTAATTGGTAACTTACTTAATATTGAGTTTTTCTCTTGTTAAAACTATGCAAATATTGAAATTTTTAACGAATGTCATTCGCTTAATGACAGCTGACAGCTGTCACCCGAGAGAATAAGAACCACAGTTAAGCAAGATGTTTTTAAGCCTAAGGAAAAGAACGGGAATATTCTCCATGGCGATACTGGGAGTAATCACCACTCGAGGTATTGACGGGTTCCGAGATGCAATCGTATTTCATTTGGGCGGCAGATAAGAAAAGCAATTCCACCTGCAATTGCATAGATTAATATCACTCCGATGATGGTCGACTTTGATAAGGGTAGGCAGTGAAAGAAAGGGATGTTAACGACAGAAATGCGTGTACTATCGGTGATTTGAGTCACAGAAGTCTAAAGGTAGTACTGCAGATAAAGTGTAGCAAGCACGCAACCTTTTTAATAATTGCTGACTACATTATTCCACATTTCTTCACGCTGGGCTCATTTTACTGGATATGTGAAAAAACCTAAGAGGAACGGCTGCGCGACCTGTTTCATACAACACTTAATTTTGGATTTGAGGCCAAAATACTTACCTAAACATGATGACTTTTTTTTTCGTCAAAAGGTATAGTAAATATCTAGTACGGATTAGCAGTAATAATTTTATTTTTGTTTTACATTATGAAATATAGGCCATTAAAATAATTTTTAGAGGCACCTTTAACAATTATATGGGGGCTAACGGTGATTTTAAAGAAAACTTTTTACCTCGTCTGCTCTGAAAATAGAATGAAATATATTCAATATTATAATAAGCATTATGGTGGATTTTAAATTAAAATAAAAACGACCAATTAACATTGGAATACAAATTAATCGTATATAATTTAAAATATCGACCCGAAAAACATTTTTTTTTTAAATGTTTTGTTTTTATATTTTTATTTGCGTAATCATATTTACATAGCAAGTATGATATATTTAAAAAAAAAATACGATAAAATAAAATACTTCTCATCCGTATTAGATATTTACTAAACCTTAAATTTAAAAAATATATCATTCAGTTTGGATGAGTGTTTTGGCCTCAAATCCAATTTTTTGTTATGTATGAAACAGGCAGGGCAGCCGTTCCTCTTAAGACTTGGAGAAATTGACACACGTTAGAGTTAATTGTCAAGACTCAACCATTTATAATTAATCCCAGTAACACGTTTTATTTAACATAATGAGACTTACATTGATATTGGCTACACTTCCCAGCGGTTTCTGTCAGTTTAAACACAGTTTTTTTCTGGCATCTAGAGGAGACGAGGTAGAGGAAGGTTGGTAAGTACCTGGCTAATCAGATCTGGTCACTAAACAAGGCTATTGCCATTTTAAGTAACGTTTCGCTGACTTATTAAAAACTATAAATGCGAATGTCATGGCACCAGAGCTTTCCATTGGGAAGCATTATCGCCTCAGAAAAAAATATATTCTGCTCGTAGTAAAGAAAAGTAATGACTTTACAGCTTCCAAATGGTCTAAATTCCTTTTGCACACACGAGAAATAACATAGACGTTTCTCTGTTCATAATAATATTATTCTCTATCTCTTCTATTCGATATATAAAAATGAATGTCTGTATTTTCTAGAACATTACTCAACCAGTTTCGCTGAAAATAGCAGAGTTTGTTCTTATTAGTGCCGGGAAGATTTAAATTGAAAAAAATACAATATGTAAAACTGTTGCTAAAACGTTTTAAAATTAGTATGAAAAACATTGAACCGGGTAGAAAATACTAAAAATGAAAAACACAAGTAAGATACCTACTAATAATAACTTTATTACTTAGATATGTTTTGAAAAAAATTAACGTTTGGAATGAAACAAAATTTCCAAATAAATGTTTCTGTACCAGACGTGTCCTGGCACACAAGCGAACTGTAGAGGCCTGCTGATCCCAATCTACGAAGCGGTTTGGAGGCAAGGGGGTGGCGACCTATCGTTCCCTTTTGCCAGAGGGAACGACGACGATTTTTGTATCACTTTGCCTTTTGCACAAAAATCCTTTTTGTGCAGAAACTCCTGCGGCTGTACAAATCAGTTTGCACAATACACACTTTTGTGCAAACTCAGATTCTGCTCTGCGTGCCTTGTCCGTGGTCATTCAATGGTCTGGTTCCGTGAGTGTTGGTCGTCCGGGGGATGGTCCAAGAGTCAGCGGGGGGTCAAAGAAGAAGAAGGCAGGTCGGTTTCAGGTAGAGCGAGGTAGAGCGATCGGTAGAGCAGAAGTGATATCGGTTCGAGCGTCGCTGGATGACTGCCGATTTTTCCGTTATCGGCCTGTATTCAAATACCACCTAGGCGCTACGCCGGGCGGCCTCTCACGGCATCTCACGGCGCTATAGACACAAAAATCTGCATCGAGTAGCGCCGTGAGATTTACTCGATATCACCGTCTCCCTCCCACCGCGTCATCTCGCTCTGTCATCTTTATTCATTCAAACTTATGAGTGGTCTTGGGAACATGCTCATCCCCAGACCACCCGACATATACAAAAATATCGGGAATCGGGCCTGTGTGAACAACATTTATTTTCCACACGACCCGATTCCCTTACAAGTTACGATTATTCAGAAAATACAAAAATGGGCGGCAAAGCGTCCGATACAGTTTCTTTGTTACAATTTTTTTTTTGCTAACAATATTGCGAATTCGCAATATAACAAAATATCCCCCTCGGGGACCAAACCAACTAATATGCAATTTTTTATTTTTTTATTTATTTTTATTTATTTATAACTTATTGAAGTTTTTAAACCTCATTGTAATATTTTAATCATTGAAGAAGATATGATCCCAAATGAACCACGAAACCGAAAAAACAACAATGTGTTAATTTTATCTTCTTAAATGATTAAAATATTCCAATGAGGTTTACAAACTTCAGTAAATTATAAATAAAAAAAAAATGAATATTTCTTTCCAGACTTGTAAAATAAGTCAATAGATGTCTCATATAAATAAAAATCGGGTAGGAATATCCGAGACTTTATCCAGATTACAAATGAGTTCGGGATGAAACTTTGCAATCATCATAAGGATAGCAGCCAATAATATGGGATTTATAAAGATGGAGGATAATATTAACAAATCTTGAACATGAAGTATGATATCGGTGTAAATGGTGTAAATTGAACTGGTCTCATTAGCTAAGTTGGTTAAGCGGTTACCCCGGATAGGTAGAGGTCCTGGGTTCGAGTCCCAGATGCGACTGAAATCTTTTTAATTTCTGTTGTTTTTCGGTTTCGTGGTTCATTTGGGATGTGTTAATATTATCTTCTTCAATGATTAAAAAACAACTAATATGCATTTTAAAATAAAACGATTTCTTGCACCCGAATTCCACGCTCTTCATTGTCAAACATTAAACAAAACAAAACCTTGGTTTAAATGCCCCCAAAATGCACAAAACTTCCAAAAACGATTAAAGTCTTTGTCTTATCACATCAGTTACTTATGTTACCTCTTTCTTTAATCATGCAAAGAGTTTCCATAAATATCACACTGCATCTGGAAAACATCCCTGAATAAACCGCTAGTCATAATAATATTTCCTAACGGTCGCTTTATATTTCCGTCGCAGGGCGGAGATTATTCGTAAGGCTGTACTACAACGTAGAGTCACGTGATTGCATCCAACCGGATGTACGTTGGTTTCTCACCCCATCGGAGCAACTGACGCCATCTAATGAATATTAATGGTACCGTGCACTGCAATGTAAACGTACACGTAGTACGCATAACTTATTACGGCTATGCATTAAAGGAATGCCATAATATTTCTAAGCCATCTTGCTGTAAAGGAGAAATATTTCGCAATACAAAGGCACCTTCTTCGAAAATACATGAATGATGAATACATCTGTTTGATTGCGATGTGATCAAAGCAACGTATTATATACTAACAGCCGTTCTTCCCAACCTTACTGAGCGACTTTTGAGCCAAAATTTTGCCTCCACACTGTTCAATTGCACAAATACACCCATTTCAACGAAATTCTCGATCAAATTTACGATCAATTAAAGATGTCGATTTTTGTTGACTAAGTTTCCCTCAATAGAGAACTACTTTTAAAACTGCCAATAGGGTGAACTAATGTCAAGTAAATAGTTTACAAAATATAATAATTAATATACCATTTTGTGTTTTCACATGCTTATTTACATAGTCGTGAATACATTTTTTTGTAAACTTATTGAACGCCAAGAAAATGTATATGAAGTATAGCTGCAAGCCACCATTTTCCGAAAAAAATCGTTTACTTCAGACACACGGACACGCCCAGAATACACTTCTACCAGTTTATCTCATCAGTGAGTGGTGCAAATCTAACGTAAAAATCAGACATCGCTTTGATTCCCAATTTTAGCCTTTCTTCAAATTTACCTAATTGGTTTTTGAATTCCAATTTCATTACTAATTTTTTAGAAAGAGGGTTTGTATATTCCGAATACGTATAAAAAGGGATCGTGAACGAGTACCCATATAATAAAAAAAATATGTATTTTTTTATAACGACTGATATCTTTTCAGAGTATAATAGATTTACATCATTTGAAAGCATTGAAAGGTTTCAAAGGAATCAAACGAAAAAACCTTAGCCAAGGTAACGTTAACAATAGACAGTAAGTTATCTATTCTATAAATATAAAAATGAATGTTTATCTGTCCGTCTGTCTTCGATTTTCTCGAATATTACTTGACCGGTTTCGCTGAAAATAGTTGGTTTTCATTAGTGCCGGGAAGGTTTAGAGAGTTGTTTTAATGAAATCCAATATGTAAAACTGTTGCTATAACGTATTAAAATTAGTATGAAAAACATTTAAACCACCATGTTGTATTGAGGTTCGGCCATAGATATACCACTCTGGTTAGCCACAGATTGCATATTCAAAAGAAGGTTTTTTGGGTAAAATATTTTTAAAATGGAAAACACGAGTAGGTACCTACTTAAGAACTTTATGATTTAGATATATTTTGAAAAAATAAACGTTTGGAATGAAATAAAATATTCAAATGAATGTTTTTTTTTATTTGGAGATACTTACGTTCGCTGTCAACTCAATTATGGCACACTAATGACAAGCGAGAATTGACAACTTCATAACTTTATTAAAAAAAAATCCCGAGCAAGGTCGGGTACACATCAGCTAGTCACTAATATAATATACAGCAATTGATTCTGAACCAACCAAATGATTGGGATTTATAGTAAAAAAACTTTTATTATGGTACCTGTGTAATGTGCGAGGAATGACTTTCGTACTTATTTATTTATTTACTTTTATTTATTTTTTTGGGAAAATTAACAGCAAATCCATAATTTTCATATATATAACAATATAAACAATAAATTATGCTAATTATAAATTTTCCTCTGCTGATGATAAATACTATGAGTAAAGTGTGACAATGTACAGTTTTTCATCAATTGTGGATGGGAACATAGGAGTGGGATAAAGGTAAAAAGATGGTTTAAGTTAACTAGTTTGAGAGTGGTACTTACTTATTATGTAAGGGATGGTTTATTATAATGCATTACATTAAAATTTGCAATCATTCAAAATTATAATGAATACAAAATACACGAGTAAACAAACAAGATGAAGAGATGCAACTCGTCCAGGGGACGCCATTGAATTTTGTGGCGCTAGTGTGTTGTAAGCTATTACGTGTTTTTTTTTGTCTGTTGCTAGTAGTGGAATTATTACGTTATCTGAGATTCAAGCTATTGATCGCTAAAATTGAAACTTCACCCCTGCTTAGCTAAGCAAAATATGTCATGAATGTTGTTTTTACCTTCCTGTTCTAGATCACTTCGCTGCGCGCGTATCACGCTTCACATGAACCTGTTCGGTTCCTTCGCTGCGAATAACGCTCTCTGGCTTCTGTGGTATGGAGCCGTCATAAGGAGGCCGCACGTCATCGCTGAGAACTCGGTGAGTTGAACACCCTTGCTCATTAAGTATCATGATGATGTAATAATAGGTGAAAATAAATAGATTTGAGAAAATCTGTTCAATATCAAAAGAGAACAGTAACAAAGCAGAACATTGAAGAAAGGTGAAGAAAAATAATAGAGAAACACTAACATAACTTAACCTAACCTCTTTTTTAATAAGCGGGAAAAAGTTACAAAGGTTTTTAATTTTAAAAAAAAATCATGTTAAGGATGGTTTACAATAGTGTTATAAATTATAAAATTGTAAAATGCTTACAAAATGACCTCTAACAACCAGATGAAATATTATATTAAATTGTATTGGAATGAAATACGTTATTTATTATAAATATGCACATGTTATAAGAAATTCAATTTAAATGAACAGGATATATGCAAATATGTTTTGCGAAATAAGGAGATACATTGTGAAGTATCTGCATAGCATTTGCTCTCATCTCTTTGGTGATATTATAGCATTATGAAGTGTAGAATTCAAATGTCAACAGAGACTTCACTTATTTCACATCTTCTGAATCTTGAAGAAGATACATGATCTCTTATTAAAACTAACAGCCAAAGACGTTTCAAAGCTAGGGTGCATATAGTTTGTAGTTTAATGCGCAAAAACGTTTTTTCTTCAATTTAGCTTTTAATCTAGCGGTGGTGTTGGAAACAAAAAAAGACAATTTATGAAAAGGGTCTTTAGTGGAGGGACAACATTTTATCCCGAATTTTGGAACATTTTTTAATTGTGCAAAAAATACTAGCGGTCTTACTATTCCACAGCCTATAGTAAAAACAGTATTCGGATGCGTGGCTTTGCGTTATATATCCCGCAAATAAAACTGGTTTGAGGAATTCAAATAATTTATTATCTAGCCAAGTGGCGACCAAAAAATTTTTTTTTTCAAATATGGAAAGATTGTGGCAAAAAAATTCACAAATATTTGGAAAATACATTTTGATCGGAAATTTTCTGAACTTTTTTTTTCTATTATCTTTTTATGGTTAGTTTTCGTGGGGTAGGCGGAACTTTTCAATCCTGTACTGCACGCCACTGCAAAAACTCATTATAAAATGTTTTGTTTTCATATTATACGTAACATTTCTTATAATTTATTTCAGACTAAGATCGTCAATTTTTTATGTTGACCTATGTATGGAAATTGTGATATTTAAAATTCAAATTTCCCCTTCATGTATCAACCTGTATTATATCTGTCAGAAACCAATAAACATTTCTTAATTATTTGAGTCTATCGAACAACAAATTCCAATTAGTTAATGACGTGAATAATATTTTATCGAGAATATTTGGGTCGAAGAATTATTATTCTATTCGTATTTTGGGAAAAGGTTTTAACAGCTTCAATGTTGGGGATAAGAACATTTCCTCTTCTACTTTTGTTTCCATAGTGACTATTTGATAATCTTCGGTAAGTTGGATCAGTGTAGAGAAAATATAACTAAATAAGGATTTTCGGGTTAAGTAAAATACTTCCCGTTGATTAAGAATTAATAATATATTATAATAATAAAATGTATATTTTCTTTTTTATAACAAATAATGATATCCTCAATGGGATTTCCTGTGATGAGGATTTCATTTACAAAATATTAAGTTACATTATATTAAATTGATGTTCTTAATGAAAAAAAAAAAAATTCTTAGGTGAGGTGTTTTAAGTGCAGTTGAATGGTTTCGGTATTAGTCTGTATTTGGAGTTAACATATTTTTTATTTCAGATCTCCCCATGTAACCTATCCATTGTTTTAGTTGATTTTTAATTTTTTCATGATTGTTGTGATTTTTAAAGGATAGTGGAATTTTGTTGTAGAGTTTAATACCATAGTATAAGAAGTTTTTTTTGTCCAAATGTTGTGTTTGTGGTTCCATGTTGTATGCGTTTTTGACTCTGCGATCTATTGTTCCTAATATGTGTGATTGTTGTTATTAACGTGATGTTTGCTTCCAAGCTCCATTTAATGAGATAGTTATTGAAGTTGTGGTGGTTTAATTATTGGAACTCAAACTTTTGAGGTGACCGTTTTTTTTTCAAATAAACTCTACTGAACGCTAAGCTGAATTATAAAATGTATAGTCGGTAAGCGCTCATGTTTTTTAAATGTTTTCATGTTAATTAATAATATTCTGAAGCTTGACTTTATTTTGCAATCGTGTTATTAATTTTCAACTTCCATTTAAATGTAAATAACAATCAATCATAAAAAGCGTACCAGTAAAATCCGAACCTATATCTAATACAAAACTAGATTTTTAATTATTATGCTTTATTTACAACATTTTCATCAAACGTTTTTTTCTACCACTACTGTAAAATACTAAAAGCGTATTTAAGCCTTAATACTAAGTAGGAAATATTTAATTATTTTATTCTTCAAAACTTAACTTTGTATGGATTTTCCCATTGAGTTAAAAAAAAAGAAAATTTTCATTGATTACCATTTATTTCTTATCGGATGTATACCACTATTTGTGTCTCCTCTGAGTTTCCCTTAGGGATATAATTTGAGATGATTGTACGGCTTTCAGTATCACAAAAATCTTATTACAGGAAAAATACATTTAGATTACTCCCTCAGATTTCACCCTTACATGCTTTCAGCTAGCCAAGTAATGTACACTCAGGAATATTAAATATCTACACATCCCGAACACATGCTCGTAAAAATGTCGATATCTTCAGATCTGCTTTAGAACAACCCAAATTACAAAACTCTTTGCAATTTGTACGCCTACACGCGGCTGCCTTTGTATGTATCAAATTTCAAACGGGAGATCACAATCTCACCACCGAGTCCATTATTCACGAAAACGGTTTCAAATTAAACGATTTGAGCATGAAACCGGGCGTGAGAATGGTTTCCTTCTTCCCGTTATGTTTTTCTCTCCAAATTCCGTCCACTGAATTGGAACTAAAGATTTATGGGTCAGGCCAAACGTTGAACGTACTGTCCCGTGAAAATTAAATGGGACATTAAAAAGCTCAAATATTACCAAAGTGCCTGTTCACGGAACCCTTTCGAATCATTTGGTAGGATAATTATTGGGAATCATTTATTTTGACCGAGGTAAGGGTTGGGTAACCGACATTATTTATTTATTCAACACCGTGATGTGTCCATTTCGTGGGATAAACACAATAGTCTAGTGACAGTACCCGAAAATACTTGGATGGCCATCAAAACATTTAAATTTGGGCACAATCACGGAAACTAATGTAAAATTGTTTGTTGTATTTTGCGTAGTAAAAAAAAACACCTTAATATGTATATTATCAGGACGTGCACTGCAATAACCACTGAGTTATCGTGATAAGATTCAGACGTGCCGTGGTTTCATGTAGATGTAGTTTTTTTTTCCATATTTAATTATTAACACTTTATTTATTAAATTAATAACGATAATTTTGTTATTCAATTTATTTTTATAACTTATTGAAGGTTGTAAACCTCATTGTAATATTTAATCATTGAAGAAGATAATATTAATACATCTCAAATGAACCACGAAACCGAAAAAACAACAGAAATTAAAAAGATTTCAGTCGCATCTGGGACTTGAACCCAGGACCGCTACCTATCCGGGGTAACCGCTTAACCAACTTAGCTAATGAGACCAAAAGAATTTACGCCATCTACACCGATATCATACTTCAAGTTCAAGACTTGTTAATATTATCCTTCATTTTTAAATACCCAAATTATTAGCGGCTATCCGTATGATAATCGTAAAGTTCTACCCGAACAGAATTGCAATCGGAATAGAGTCTCGGATATACCTATCCGATTTTTATTCATATGAGACATCTGTTGACTTATTTTACAAGTTTGGAAAGAAATATTCAATTTGTTTTTTATAATTTATTGAAGTTTGTAAACCTCATTGTAATATTTAATCATTGAAGAAGATAGTATTAACACATCCCAAATGAACCACGAAACCGAAAAAACAACAGAAAGTAAAAAGATTTCAGCTGCTATCCTTATGATAATTGTGTTCGGGTAGAACTTTGCGATCATCATAATTCTTTGGACATCAAATTTGATTATTAATTAAATTTAATTCACTTAATACACCGTTCGTTAGTCTATGAGCCATAAGCAGTAACGATATATCCCTCCTGGATAACAGCCAATAATATGGGATTTAAAAATGGAGGATAATATTAACAAGTCTTGAACTTGAAGTTTGATATTGGTGTAGATGGCGTAAATTGAACTGGTCTCATTAGCTAAGTTGGTTAAGCAGTTACCCCGGATAGGTAGAGGTCCTGGGTTCGAGTCCCAGATGCGACTGAAATCTTTTTACTTTCTGTTGTTTTTTCGGTTTCGTGGTTCATTTGGGATGTGTTAATATTATCTTCTTCAATGATTAGATAATTTTGTTATTCGAAACAAAGCTCTCCTCATCAAGATAAGCAATATACGTACTAAAACCATGTAGATATTTAAATATTAAATAATGTGGTTTAAACAAAGTTGTCGTTATTATTATTAATTCAACAAATATGACTCCACGGAGTTATTGTACATCTTTTGAAGACACTTTTTTTCATAATTTATTCCAATAGCAAACGTACATTAAAATGTTAGCCAATGCTCGTTGCGTACGAATTATAATATTGAATTGAACAATATTCACGTTGAAAATGTCAACATCGTGGGTTAGTTCATTCAAGAGTACGATCATTCTTCCGAGGAGCATTACTAATGGTAGATTAATTCTGTATCTCGGAACAAGGATAGATTTGAGCACTGTTGTAAAATTGTCAGGGACATAATGGGAATTTTATTATAAAACTTCTGGATTGCTGATGTAACCGTTCATAGAGCTTACAGGCCATTATCAGCAAAGGTTTTCCGTTTATTGGCAGAGTCTACTAATATTAGCATTATTGATTGAAAGGCTGACGGATATAAGCACGGATAGTACCCGAAGTCTCTAAAATTCAAATGCCTTAAAAACTTATTTTCTTCTTTCTCCGCCATTTAAGAGTTGGTAACATCCCCTGGTCCCCATATTACAGAATCCCTTTCAAAATTTCTGCGTACCAAGCTTCAGTACAGTTAGCAAACCAGAATTAGAAAATCGTCTGGAATTGCTTAGTAAAATTTCCATCATTCTCAAGGCCCTGCTGGATAACTTTTCTATATGAACATGAAGTGTTCATTGTGAATCAAATATAACTTACCTTAATTGTCGTTCGAAGTACTAATATGTTGAAGAGAATAATTGAACAACTTGTTGTTACAATAAAACGTAATGTTTGTTTTAGTACAACACATATGTGAGCATTTAAAAACATGTAAATAAGTTAATTAAAAATTTCTTTGTAATCACCACTCTATTAATATATATCAACATGTTTCGAAAGCGAAGCTTTCCTCTTCAGGATATACAGAATACTAAAAAAACAATTATGTAAAATATAGGCAAATAATAAACATAAACAAAAAATTGATTAAAGTGAGGAAGTAAGAAACCAAAAATGTTAATAAAAAATTATTATAAAACATTGAACAATTGAACAAATTTATATTAGAAATTAAAAAAGAAATTATTTTTATTATTATATAGCTATTAAAAAAAATTGCTGTAAGCCGAAAAGTTTATTTAAATGCGTTTACTATATTAAAAGCCTTTGGAAAGTCGTCATAAGATACGTCGTGAAAACTGAGGTACTATGTTCATAATGGTATATTGGCGGCTACTATGGAAAATTTTCTTCTAAACGGTGTCGCAATATGAGTCATGCAGCCACATTATTTAGGGAAATTTTCCCACCCAGGCTCTGTAAATTCAATTCCTCGGCTGGCTAAATCTTCCATCACGACATAAGCAACTTTCGCTTGCTGTGGTGGAAGAAAGAGATTTTCTAATATTCTCAGATTATTCGTAATCCGTGAATCCGTGAGGAACGGCTGCGCGGGCTGTTTCATACAAAACTTAATTTTGGATTTGAGGCCAAAATACTCACCTAATGATATATTTTTTCAATTAAGTGTTTAGTAAATATCTAGTACGTATGAGAAGTATTTTAAATATTTTGGTTTTGCACTACGAAATATAGGCCATTAAATAAAACGTTTTTTTCGCGACGATGAGAGGCATCTTTCACAATTATTTGGAGTTAAAAAAAACTTTTTCCCCATCATCTTTGAAAATATAATGACACATAAAATGAATATTTAAAAAAAAATAGTAGGAACACAAATTTGCCGTACATAATTTAAAATATCGACCAAAAAAAATTTTTTTTTTAAATATTTGTTTTTATATTTTTCTTTGAATAATCATATTTAAATTGTAAATATGATAATTTTTTTAAAATATGATAAACCCGCAAATAATATTCTAAGTTGCCTCTAAAATTATGAAAATCGATTTGTTTTCATGGCATATACCATACTTCATAATTTACAACTAAAATACTTCTCTTACGTACTAGATACGTACTAAACCTTTAATTAATAAAATGTCATTCGGTTGGGATGAGTATTTTTGTCTCAAATCTAAAATTAAGTTATGTATGAAACAGGCAGCGCAGCCGTTCCTCTTAATATAAATGTTTAAACACTAGATGCAATATTTTGTAGAATGCACGAAATTATGGGATTATCTTCTCATTTTATTACCTAATTATGATATTTATATTCTGAATAAGAATATTCTCCCAATGAAAACGGGGATTCTCGTATTAATTTGGGTGGATAAAGAACGAAAAATGTTTAAATAACGTTATAGCAAAAAGCCATTTAATGAGGGACTTTTGAAAGTATTATTATATCTAAATGAATTCTATATAACTTTGTAATCACCGCTTTATTAATAAATACATATCAACAAGTTTCGAAAGCGACGCTTTCCTCATCAGGACATACAGAAAACTAAAAAATAATAAGTATAGATAAATGATAAACACTATTCTTAGATCACTTTAAAAAAAGTTTGTGTATTTGGGAAGTATGTTTACGAGAGATGGAAAGACTGATAGGAATATTGAAAGAAGGGTGAATGCAGGAAACTCCATTAACGGAGGACTGAACGCGGTTGGCGCAAACAAAAAGTTGTCCAAAGAAGCGAAGCTAGCAGTCCACAATGGAGTGCTGATACCAACCCTGAGTGAGGTGGAACTGGCAGAGGAAGGATGAAAGTAGACTGAATGCTGTAGAAATGAGATCTCTGAGACGAATGTGTGGTAAAACCATGTATGATCGTGTGAAAAATGTTGAGATTCATAAAGAATGCAAGGCTGATGTAAGCGTAGTGAGCAAGATTAAGAAAGGGACGCTTAGATGGTTTGGGCATGTAGAGCGAATGAATGAAGAAAGGAGTGTAAGGAGAATATATGACGCGAATGTGAATGGAAGAAGAAGCCGGGGACGTCCAGGGAAGACGTGGCACGATCAAGTGAATCAAATACTTGAGTCGGGCCATGTCAGAAGTCGGAATAACAGAAGAAAATGTATGAGACGTTGTATGAAAGTGAATGAAGCAAGAAGTGTATGCCAAGATCGAGTTGTTTGACGGTCCGTCCTCTCTGCCTACCCCTGCGGGGAAACGGCGTGATGGTTAGTTAGTTAGTTAGTTAGTTACTTTAAAAAAAGCTTAATTTGTTGCTAACTTCCCAATGATGGGTATCGTGGTAATTAACACGGGAACGGGAAAATCAACGACGAAAAAACTTATCACATTAATGTTAATATTTTGAACTTTGATAACGAAAAGAATAATTATAAAATGCTTGTAAAATTCCAGGAATTAATTTAAATGATCTGGAAACGCCCGACCGAAGTTTTTTGAGCATCACGCCACTAATTCATAATTTTTTTTTATCATTCCCAAGACAACATTAAAACATAATTAGCGTACCATTACGTTACTATCGTGGCACGAAAAGCTTCAACGCCGAAATTAATACTCCGATTTGTTTTTCAGAATATTTATTCTTGTATAATATTTTATATTGGGAGTATTTAGCGAGCGCTGCCTGTGACTCATGGTGCATAATTGTCTTCATCCAGGTGGAGGCCAACGCACAGCCGCATACGAACACTCGTATACCATCCACGATGACGAACAAAAAAAAAACAGTTCTGCAAGGAACACATTTAAAAAAAACTTATACATTCTTATAGTCGCACATGATTTTATACAGTACTAGCTAATGCGTACTAGCTTGCTCGGGTTTATATAAAGTTATGGTGTTGTGAATTCTTACTTGTCATTTAGGGTGCCATAATTGAAATGACAGTGAAAGTAACTATCTCTAAAAAAAATAAACTATTTGAAAATTTTATTTCATTCCAATATATTTTTCGTTTTTAACGTTGTTCTTTTTTTCGTTTCTTTAAACGTTTTCAGCGTTGTGAAACGTTTTAAGAACGCTAGTGAATGACACGGATGTGTCGAAACCGGTGGCAAAATAATAAATTCAAGTAACAAAAGTACATAGTGAATAAAACTTTTCAAACAAAATATCTAGAATCTGTTACACAGTTAAAGCCCAAGAAATACAAAAAAAATAAAAGAATATTTTCTAGGTTCTTAGTTTGGTTTTTATCTTTATTAAAAAACCCAAACTAAAACCCTACTAACCTGTATTTTAAATATCCATTTTACACAGTAGGCACTTTTGACAAATGTCATTTCGTACTAATTTTTAAAATGGCGTCAATTCTTCTTCAATATTAACGCGTTTTTATATATAATCCCATTGGCTTCTGCCGGATGAACTCTCGTGTGGAAGGAGATGGAGGAGGAAGACGGTTGGGAAGTACCTGGCTATTCAGACCTGATAACTAGACACGACCAACATATCGAATCTGAATGGCGGTCGATTACAAGGGCGATATTGAGACTATCTAATAACCCTTTGTATTATTTTAATTACGTATTTAATAAAATACACGAAGTATATTTTTTTGTGCATATCGGTTTTCTAATATGCATTATTACCCAATACAAGGACAGGTATCTGCCAGCTTGAGCTTGGTGAAATTTTATATGCGTAACAGCAGTAACTTTATAATGCGCACGTCTTATTAGAGTAAGTACATCATTAATAAAAAAATAAAGACCAGACGACGTACCCACAGTATCCTATCGCAATTTGCCTATCCAATAAAAGCATCCACACTGGGAGACATGATTGACCAGCGGCCCTTTGTGTTCGCCCGAATTACCAACAGCGCGCAAATTGCCTCACCGTGCACGCGCTGTGTGGCTGAGCTGCTCATGCGGGTGTTTCGCGCTCATACGGGTCCGTGCGGACTCACCTACTATTTTTGCAAGAGAAATAATATAGTTTGCTTGTAACAAGAATCTTTTTTTTTATATGAATACCGCACAAGAGTCCCAAACTGCTCCCAACCGTCTGGAGCTAGTGAGACTACGGCATTCCCAATTGGGGAATGTTGTGAGGCTGAAGGTATTGGGGAGGGGAAGGAGAATGGGGAGAGGAAGGTGGGGAAAAGGGGAAATACCTGACTATTCAGATCTGGTCACCAAACACGGCTAAAAGCCATTTCAAGGAACGTTTCAATTCTGAATGGTGGTCTTTCACCAGGGCGATACTGAGAGTATCTTCCACTCTATATTACTATATATTATTTTTAAATTAATTAATTGCGAAACAACACAAATTAATTAAATGAAAATTAGTTGCGCACGCCGGGATTTGAACCCGCGACCTTCGGATTCGTAGTCGAGAGCCTTACCCCTCGACCATGGAGGCCGTCAAAATTTATTTGAACCTATCCTTCTTTTTGTGTATATTTTAGGCTAACCGCACATGCACGGGTTTCCTGATTCGATTTTCGAACCAGGAATTCAGATTCGGAATTCCATGAGCCTAGCGCAGACGTTCGTTTTTTTTTCCATTCTGAACTTATACTGCCAGTACCTGACACCCTCTATTTGTGTCTTATGTATTCTCTTTCTGTCTCATATAATGAGACTGTGAAAAAAATCCGCGTGGCGTCCACAAGGCACGGCTCTGATTCTGTTCTGAATCGAAATTTCCGTCAGTTTGCGGCGGCACAAACAACTGCGTTCGGAATGACGTCGTTTGTATTTTTTTTTCTTTCGGTATTCCGAACGCACGGGCTGGCTTCAAAAGGAACGTCAGAAATTGTTTCCGCAACGGTTTGCGTGCTTTCGGGTGCCCGAATAGAAAAAAAAACAATT
This sequence comes from Halesus radiatus, assembly GCA_022606495.2. Taxonomy (NCBI): domain Eukaryota; kingdom Metazoa; phylum Arthropoda; class Insecta; order Trichoptera; family Limnephilidae; genus Halesus; species Halesus radiatus. The sequence continues at coordinate 97,903 of JAHDVE020006027.1, read as the reverse complement.
CGGAAACCAAATCAGAAAATTGTACGTGTGTGGCCAGCCATAAGATGGTTTTATTTGTATTTAAATTTGATGACCCCGTAATGGTAGGAAATATGGTAGGTACATAATCTACATAGAAGTATTACGAACTGAGAATTTGTGGATCTTAGAAAATATTCAATGAATATTTTTTTATGGTATAATTAAATACAAAAATTAAATAAGAAACAGATAAAGGGTTATTTGACAGAATAGAACAAAGAAACAAATTAATGATAGGAGTATGAATTTTAATTCGTAATAAATTCTTCTCGAGTACAAGAAGTTTCATGAAAATATCCGGTAAAAATGAGTCGAAATAAAAATTATTTTATTTCATATCGGTATGGAAATAAATTATGGTGTTTTATACTCCAATTCAATTTAAAGTTTTAAAATTTTCGAAAATAATAATTATTATTATTAAAAAAAAACTTATTTTTTAAGTTTTGCATAATTACTTTTAATGAGACCATAAAAACGTTTTAAGTTTTGTTATCAATGCTTTAGTTATCAACCATTTTTTTAAATGAAACATTCATTACTAAATAATAGGAATTATCATTAAAAAAAATACCTTTAAAAAATAATTCAAAATAAAGAATGAAAAAATTCCTGCAGATTAGTTTTTATGTAACTTCCGCGTGATATCTGTTTTTCTCTCTTTAAATGACGAATCATCAGCAGGACTCGATAATAAAGTAGTTACCTGTTTACCCGACAAATCAAAAGATTATATCAAAAATACTAGACGTAACAATAACTTCAATACTAACTACTGTATTAATTTACCAATTCCTAGAATTAATTTCTTTGCTAATAAACACTGCGAGCTTATAGATATATTTGGTATTGATAAACTTACATCTTTTAAAAATCAAATAATTTCAATCCTATCTAATAATTATTATTTACCTTTTTTTATATTTTAAAAGTGTACAATACAATTGCATTGTATTCCCAAGAGTTAAGGAACTCATTGTGGGATCAAATGGAGAACCTACAGTAGAGTTTTTTAGAGTTTACACATAATATTTAAAATAAACAATTAATCTTCACAGTACATAAACAACATTTACAACAGCGCCCTTGAGGTGATTTTTAACAAAAACGGCGCTATATAAATCGTCCAAGTATTATTATTATTATTATTAACACATATCTTGCATTTGTAATAAAGGCATCACTGGTACATTATAATATGATTGTACAGAGACGCCTATTATAAAGAAATACATCACTGGCATATTACATAGTTACACTTATTACGGAGACACATCACAACATTAATCCTTAAGGTATTAGTTCAAAAAATAGAGTTTAATGTGTTATCTATGTTATGTCTTAAGGGAAACGGCTGCGGTGCCTGATAGAAAACTGAATTTTGGATTGTAGGCCAAAATACCCATCCAAACGGAATTATCTGTTTTTTTCTTAAATTAAATGTTTAGTAAATATCTAGTATGGATGAGAAGTATTTTATTTATTTTTGTTTTAATTTTTTAAGTACATATGTGCCATGAAAAAAAATCAATTTTTATAATTTTAGAGGCAGATTAGAAAACTATTTGCGGATTTATCGAACGTTTTAAAAAATATATCAATTTTGCTACGTAAGTATGATAACATAAATAAAAATATAAAAATAAAACATTTGAAAAAAAAAGTTTTTTTAGAGTCGATATTTTAAATTCTGTATGGCAAATTTGTGTTCCACCGTAAATTGGTCATTTTTAATTTAATTTAAAGTCCTCCATAATGCTTATTTTAATATTTTAAATATAAAAATTTCGGTTATATTTTATTATATTTTCAAAGCACATTTCAAAACAGCCGTTAGCCTTTAAATAATTGTTAAAGATGCCTCTAAAATCGCGAAAAATCAATTCCTTTAAATGTCGATATTTTATAATGTAAAACAAAAATAAATAAAATACTTCTCATCCGTACTAGATATTTTGTAAACCTTTAATTAAAAAAATAGATCATTCAGTTTGGATTGGTATTTTGGCCTCCAATCTAAAATTCAGTTTTGTATGAAACAGGCACCGCAGCCGTTCCCCTTAAGTATCTTTGCTGGTTTGTACAACACTAAACCCTATTAAATATTGTGTTTACTTTTTATTTTACGTTTTTATATTTTCTTGCATTGTTATACTACGTACTTTTAATATTATAAGTTATATTATCTGATTCTTCGTATTGTAACCGGTACATATATTGTTTGTTCTATGCTTTGCATCTCAGTGTTAAATAACAATAATATGAATGCACTTATGAAACCACTTAGTAATAACTCTATTTAAATCTTGTTTATAAAAAATTAAATAAATAAGAACTATAGTTTCATTCGTAATAGATCAAAACACTTGGATCATTATACTACAAAATACTTTCACTGCAATAAAAAGCAATGCATTATATAGAGGTCGTGAAAGGCATTTCTTGTGCATACATATACGAGTTCCACGATTCCACGAGATATCGCGTGATTCACGTGAGCATGCGGTATAAATTGCATTCCATAGAATTGCCAGCCGTTGCGCAGGCCATAGAATATTCCACGGATCATCATTGATTCCACATTACTTGACCATTCCAGCGTTCCCATTGTCCAGTGAAAATGAATCCCACCAGCATACTGTATGAGGGTATTCATTGATATTGAATTCCACCAGATCAAATGCACTTTTCTCAGAATTCCTAGCTTAGTTTTTCGCGCCGCACAGATATGATGGAATTTTCCGCTATGACTCCATCGCTGGTATTTTTCTTTTGAGCTTTATAAAGGGGTGTACGAGACTGATTCAGACATATAGGTTGACTTATCTAAGCGGGTGACTACCCTTTTTTCTTTGTACGTTTGCTCTTCAATGCACTTAAAACTTCCATTGTCAAACAAAGAACGAACTTAAAACTTTCTTTGTTGAACAAAAAACGCACTTAAAACTTCCTTTGTTGAACAAAGAATGCACTTAAAACTTCCTTTGTCGAACAAAGAACTCTATTAAAACATCCCTTTTCGAACAAAAAATGCACTTAAAACTTCCTTTGTCGAACAAAGAACGCATTATAATGTTCCTACCGTTGATTCCCAAAGAGAGCGGTGGTAATCGTACATGCGACTGGAAAGCTTTAGAGGACGGTGGTAAATGAGGAATGGTATTTTTGGTATGTTAGTGGCAGCATGGTAATAGTAGCAAAACAAGAATAGGCGGTGGGGGCAATAAGAAGGCATAAAAAGTGACCAACTTGGTTTATTTTCTAAGGAAATACACAGAATGGTCATTACAACCGACCGAAATGAAGACGACAGATCTCAATAAATGTATGTATCTAAATATAATGAAACATAACTTATTTTAAAGAGTTTTCATTGAAAGAAAAGATTTTTTATTGCCTACAAGTGTTGTCACTGCAAGTATGTTAAATACAAATATAATTTATTTTTTTTGGAATAACGTATTAAAGCTTATAAGCCTCATTGTAATATATTTTTAATCATTTAAGATAATATTAACAACTCTCAAAATGAAACTGAAAAGAAAAAGATAATAGTCTCACCTGGGACCAAGGTCCCGGATAGACCATGAGGTCCTGGGTTCAAATCCCGGCTGATCTTTTTCTTTTCTGTGTCTTTTCGGTATCATCTTACATTTCGAAAGTTGTTAATATTATCTTCACTGATTAAAAATATTTTCGCAGCAAAGCTCTAGCAAACTGATGAAATTATTTTATTTTAAAATTAGTTTTGTGAATGAGGCGATGAGTTTAATGGGGAAACTCTGGTAGTATACATAAATATCATACGATGCGCTGAATACCGTGAAGATATTGTTTATAATGTTTGAAATTCCTGTTTAATACCAGAAGCTTACGAGCATTATTATTTTTGACGGGAAGCGTTCCGAAAAGAGCATGTTTTACAATTTTACTATTTTATATACAAAATATTACCGACTGACTACCCATAGAGAAAGCAATCTCTTTGTACACTTAACATGTTGATTATAAATATATTTTTAAACTATTCAACCATAAATTCTGCAAACGAGTTAATTTTTTTTTAAAGCTTTTTTTTATAATCTTCATTATAAATAAAAATCCGCTTAAGGGCAATGGCTGCGCCGCCTGTTTCATACAAAACTTAATTTTGGTTTTGGAGCCAAAATACCCATCCAAACTGCACGATACCTTTTTAAAATTAAAGGTTTAGTAAATATCTAGTACGGATGAGAAGTATTTTATTTATTTTTGTTTTAAATTATGAAGTGTATGCAATGAAAAAAAAATCAATTTTTATAATTTTAGAAGCAAATTGTAAAATTATTTGCGGGTTTGTTGTATTAAAAAAAATATATACTTGCTATGTAAATATGATTATATTAATAAAAATATAAATATAAAACATTAAAAAAAATATGGTTTTTTCAGGTCGATATTTTAAATTTTCTACGGCAAATATGTGTTCCAATCAAAAATAATCCGTGCTAGATATTTACTATACTTTTGTTCCATAACAAAGGTTTCAAAAGATTTAAAGAATTTAAATCATATATAATATTCCTTATGAAGAAAGCATCGCTTTCGAAACATGTAGATATCTATGTATATTAAGAAAGTGGTGAATACAAAGTAAATATTTTAATTCATTTAGTATTAGAGGAGATAACTTGAAACATAAACAATTGGATTCATTTAAACAGTATCTTTGTGTACATTTATTATAAATATATATTTTTTTAATATTATGTAATCAAACAATAATGTTACACCACAGAGTTTTCAAAAGATTTTAAAAAAATTTAATAATATAAATTAGTACCGCAAATACTATCGAATGATATAAAATGATATAAAATGATCAAAATATTACGTAAGCAGAGATTTATCGTGGGCAGATTTATTTTAGGAAGAGAGTGTATTATTTGAAAATTTGATAAACATATGACATATTTCTGGTGATCAGAGAAAATTCTAAAAAAATAATTTACCTGTTAAATAAGAGAACATTAAACATATTGGCGCCGCTCCACGTAGATGTGATTTGCAATATTAAAAGTATTGGTGATCTTTTGGTGATTACTAATAATGGTTCATGGTTTATCTCCGTACCTAAAACACCATCATGTAAGTTGCAGAAAACCCTCTAGTTTAATGATTTTCTAGTGTACTATCTACTGGGAAAAAACCATTATAATGCGTTTTAAATATATATTTATATATAACATTATCACGTTGTAAAAAAAAATACAGCAACCAAGAAAATGGTTAGGTTTCTGTCTTATATTTTTATATTCGTATTTACTGTGAAAACTTTTTTTAAAATCAAATATTACGCACCAATTATTAATTTTCCCATAATGAGATTGATCGATAACTCATCGGAGTGCAACTTCTTTATATGTCTTAATTGAAACGAATGCTAATTTTATTCTTCCGGCATCATAGATTTTGCCGATTTCAAAAGTCCGTATGATAATATATAAGAGTTATGAGAGTAAATATATATTACATATCCAAGTTCGCAGTAGGAAACTTGCTCTAAGATCAACCCAATAAATAATATCACAAAGGTTGAGAGATCTTGCGAGTCAAAAATAAACCCAAAAATTCTGCTTAGCTTTCAAAAGTGAATAACAAACATGCCACATGTCATCCGTTAGGTCAACACGTAAATCACAAACATTTTCTTCGGAAAGTTCAGTCCTAAAATATCCAGAAATACGACAAAATCCACCCTTAACCCTCTCGATGCCGGGCTCTTGGAATGCTCGTATTTAAGGGTATCTAACAAGTATAAAAAAATGTTTTTTAATACCCCCCTAGGTTTCTTGAAAAGATACCAATGATAAGTAAATTTGACCGTCGAATGTGCATCTCTTATAAACACGCAAATGTGATGTTTCGCTACGAACGCACTCATCATCATTGTCTCTACTATTACCTACACTTCTCATCAATCCAGATCCCGGAGGATTAAAAAACACACACCGAACTAAAAAAACATGTTAGTTACACTTCAAAAACCTTGGAAAAAAATTCTAAATCGTTGAAATATCATATTGGTCACTAGTCAAAACTGTTCAGTTTGCTTTCTCTTGTGATTTTTTAGTTGCGTATTGCAACAATGTTATAAATCAAATCAAATCGAGTGCAGCGTGTTAAACGAAACAAAGAACTACCGCCGTTTTTCAGTTCTTGCCTATTCAAAGAGCAACGATGGTAATACATATCATGATTAACGTAATTCTTAACATGCTATTCAAGACGATGCAATGCCATCAGACGGGATGGATTAATATTTGATCAAACAGGATCGTCGTTGGCGGTTCTTGCCTATTCCAAGAACAACGATATATCGTTTACCGGCATCCACAGGTTTAAACATCATAGGCGTCCATGTTTGCGAGCGAGCCCACCTTTAGCTGGAAAATACTTGTAAGCCTCTTCCCCAGCTCTCCCAGAACAAACATTCTTTCGAGGGTTGGAAGTTTTCCGTCTTTCCGATCCGAACATAACTGAAAGGGAGGTTTATTCTAAACGCCGGATCGGAAAGTTAGGTTGGTCGTACCATGGCGACACGAGAAGGGAGGAATAGAGCTGGAAGATAATAGCTGAAATTATCTCAATTTATTCCATATTTAAATCGCCCCGATGTTATGACAGTCGAAAACGTTCGCAGTGAGATGTTAGATTTAGTGAATAAGGAATAATAAAATGAATAATAAATAGTTTTCATATTCTAAGGAAATTGGCGTAAATATTAAAACAATATTCAGCATGGATGTAGCAGTTATAGCCTTTAGGAACATATAAGATTTTGCTTTCTAACATACTACTCGTCTAAAGCAAATGCTTTGATTATTTGGTCATTCCACATGTCCTTATAGATAGATTGTTGTACGATAGGCATCTAAATATACACGTAGGAGGTTTCAAATGAAATTTTAGTTTTTCAGAAACGAAATTATTTCTGTCAGTAAAATCGTATAATATAATCATGAAGCTTTTATGGCATCTTAACCTAAGGAATACCCTTTTAATAGCATTAGGAAATACTGCTTAAAAACTGCTTAGCTTGTCATAAGCACTTCCTTTGCTACTTTCGACTAATATTTAAATGAAATTTAATCCGATGCTGTTCTACAGAAATGAGCAATTGAATTTTTGCAATTTGTTGAGCAGAAAAAAAATTATGTCATCTCACTAGATTTTATAAATAGTTTTCATATTCGTTTCAGTGACCAATAAACAAATTATGAATTAGTTTTATTATGTATTTTAGTTGTTGTTATTGTGATAGCTGTTTCGACTTTCAAAGCCATCTTCAAACTGTGGAAAGGCCACTGTGCGACGACTTACTTAAGTGATTTTATTTATTCACACCCAATTTTAATTTAATGCGGGGTAAACACATTATAAATGGAAGTACCACACAGAAAAGAGATTTGAAAAAAAGGTTAATATATTAGTTTTACCGGTAATAAATCATTTTAAACAACGTCAACATTAAAATTTAGTTAGAGTAAATAACTAATTAACTAACTAACCATCACGCCATTTCACCGCAGGGGTAGGCAGAGAGGACGGACCGCCAAACAACTCCATCTTGGCATACATTTCTTGCTTCATTCACATTCATACAACGCCTCATACATTCTCTTCTATTATTCCAACTTCTGACATGGCCCGACTCAAGTATTTGATTCACTTGATCGTTCCATGTCTTCCTCGGCGTCCCCGGCTTCTTATTCCATTCACATTCGCGTCATACATTCTTCTTACACTCCTTTCTTCGTTCATTCGCTCTACATGCCCGAACCATCTAAACGTCCCTTTCTTAATCTTACCCACTACTTACTCACTATCTTACTACTATTTATATCCTTAATATTTATGAAAATGTGATCAATGCATGATGAACGTTGCCCGGAAACATTTCTAGTGTAGGAATTTACGTATGGAATAAAATTTAATTCCACCATCATGTTTAAATAGTGATCTTTATTATTTGATGTATGATCGCACAATATATTTAATTTTATATCACCTACCACTATTGTATTTGCATTTCTATAAATTAATTATATTTGCCTTAATTCATCAATAAACAAACAGTTGCTGAGTGCGTTCTATACAGAGAGATACCAATTTATAATATCAATTTTTTTGTAACAATACTTAATTTGTACCTGTAAGCAGTTTGTTCCATTTATTGTAATGTCTTCCTCATGTCACAAGTGTATTGAACGAACGTCGTAATACCACTGTTTTTGTTTATTCGATTTGTCGTTGCAATATATTTATATCCAGATATAAAGTAGTTCACTTCGAAACTTTTACTGGTTTCATTAGCACAATGCGTACCGGCTTTTTTAAATCACTATTTATTATTGCTAAAAACTCATCGGCATTCCCTTCTATAATACGTATATTCATGTGTAGAATTATACAGCTTTGACTGGGGTTATTTTAGTGAATACAGTATTCTTGGAAACTACCATATATTTTCAGATGAATATATTTTTCGTTATATAAGAGTCTGCACATTTTTATTTTTAGTACATTGTCTATCGCATCGATAAATGATCATCCATCGTGAAGAGAAAATAAAAACCATAATAATAACGTGATTTTGATACAAACCTTGAAGTTAATTCAATAATAATATTGAAAAACTTGGCATCATATTTCTAGTAATAATATTATTAAGGTGAAACTGGATATTAAATATTATATTAAATTGGTTTTGTTTTGATGATGTTTTAGTATCGTTAATACTTTAAGAGTTGGGTAATATTGTAATACTTTATTTTTGTCTTAAAGATTTAAAGAAATTGATAATTGATTTTTTTTTTAAATATTTCTAGTGAATCGTTAAGACGTTGGGAATAAGGTAATACAGGTATTATGGTGATATTTCTTCGTCGTAATTTTTAACAGAAAATGACTTTTAAATTATTGGATATTTCTGAGAATAAAAACGTTTATATACTAAACAAATTATCATATGTGGATATTAAAATTGGAAGCATTCTATGGGGGTTATCATTATTAAAAATTTCAGCAGTGAAAATACCTGTTCATAATTTATACGCCTTTGTGCTTTAGTTATCATATTTTTTTCAGATATATACAATTTTAACATTTCTTCAAAAGATTGGTATTCAATGTTTGGTGTCATTATTAATAAATGAATTAAAAAAATATTTTGTGTTCACCACTTTATTAATATACACAGATATCAACATGTTTCGATAGCGATGTTTTCTTAATCAGGAATGTATAGAATACTAAAAAATAATAAGGTCAATTATACACAAATGATCAACATAGAATACAATAATGTAAGAATAGACAAATTTAAAAAATGATCTAGTGGGTAAGTAATCAATCAAAAATGTTAATAAAAAATATTAAAAAACATTGAATAACAAATTTGTATTAGAAATTAAAAAGGAAATTATTTTTATTATTAAAATTGGTATGAAAATGAATTGAAGAGAGAGCTATTTTTCAAAAATATTTTATTATTTATTAAATTTAATTCACTATTAACGCTAAATTTTTAAATTTGTCTAATTGTAAACCGGTTGTATTTGATTTTTGAACCTTTATATCAAAAGAATTACTGGTTTCTAAAATATGATTGGCAAATTCAGAATAATTGTTATTATTTAAACTCCAAAGATGTTCCTTAACTCTAAAACTGAAACCTTTTCAATGTAAAAAAAGTTGCAATATTTACAAATTAATTTATAAACCCCCGATTTATTAAAAATATTATCTTTATCTTTGTTATTAAAAATATATCTTTAAAAAATATTTATTAATATTAAATTTATTATTAAAGTGGTGATTATATTAAATGTATTTTTATTGTTTTTAATAAATTTATTACTAATTTTGTGAAAACGAAACAATTATTTAATTTATTTATTACGTATAATTTTAACTGTTCGCTTTATGATTTGTGTTGTTGGTTAACTTAAAAGTTTGGTTTTGCAGTACACAATTTTTCTATTTTTCTTCTTTGTTTATATTGGGGCAGTATTTCCAATGACAATCCATAGTACAGTGTAGAGACACGTAGCATTCTTGTCCTTGTTTGCAGTTGATAGCTGTGTGACCAAATTTCAGGCAGTCAAAGCATTGTACAATTGGATTTGCATCCTCCACTTGTACTCTACAGTATCCGATATTTATTTTCTATTTAGATATTAGACGTTTTCTAAGTTTACTACCTGTTTCGATTATGTAGTTAGTAAGTTTATTCTGTCCTTTTGGTTTAAACATTTTCACTAATCTAACTGAATTGTTTGGGTTCTCGTCCATGATGATTTTGATGCCATCATTTTGGGCTTGTAGTGATTCTATTATTTCTTCTTCTGATAAGTCGGTTAATTTCTGATGAACATTTTTGTATTTTTTTTTCTAATTCTTTTGCAATTATATCATGTTTGAAGGCTGTATTTATTTCATCCGGCAAGAGATGATCAGTTTATTATTTGATCCTTTTTGTTTTTAGAATTACAGTAAATGGAGTGCCATTTGTAATTCCCAAATTCGATGTTTTTATTTTTTTAACAATCATATCACGAAAAATATCAGATGTTGTATTTGTATTTTCATTTCAAATTTTTAGTTAATATTTGGCCTCTGGTATAGGTTGTATTATTATACGTTGTATTATTTAATTCTTTCTTGTCCTTTAAATAAATACCTCTCAATTTTTTCCACATGTTTTTCTTCATTTGCTATGAGTTTATTTTGTAGATTAATAATTGAATCTTGTAGTTGTAGTTTTTTTTTTTTACCATATCTCCTCTAGTTCACAAATATCTTGTTCTGTAATTATTCGTTGCTTCGTCTCATTGACAAATGAGCATTTTTATTTTATTTCGGTCTTTGTCAATTCTTTGCACATAATGTCCGTCGGTCTTTTGTGTTATTTTTGTGGGCTGTCTGGTGTACGAAACGTCAGTCAGCCTCAATACATACACAATAATAATATATACGATAACTCTGTATTATTCTTTAGTTATTATATTTTCTCCGACGAAGCTTAATCTAAGGGAAACCGGTTGGCATAAAAATACAATAAATCTGTGATTTATAACAAAATGTTTGTTTGATTTAATATAATGTCAAACCGCAAAATGATTGCTTCTTATGAAAATAAAAAAAAATATTTGTGGTAGAGATAGGTATAATATTGCACACCCCGGTCTTAAATTCTTTCCGTCTCAATGCATGGCGAGGAAATGTATTAAATAACTTCACAGCATCCATGCATAGTTGGCAGAATAATAATGTCTAGCCGGAATTAAAGTAAACCTGCATGTGTACCTTCACCACTTCTTAAAATTGTTTAAATTTTCCTCAATATAAGTCGCAAATATTCTGAAATCTTTAAACTTTTCTAATAATAAACGACTACATGGTTAGAAAATTCAAGTGGTCTTTATAAGTTGTTCGGATTTTAATTCAAACATTTAAAAACAAATTTTTTTATTGTAACGTCAAAAACCACCCTTCTACCAGAAGGGCAGTTTCGCACGCGTTGTGTAGAAGGAAAGGGTTGAGCGTACGTCATGTTAGGGCAATGGATAAAAGTTACAAGGGTTCAAGAGAACCTGGAACATCCCTTTGAAATAATCCTCTAAATTGGTGAAAATTACTCTCCTTTTGAAATAAAACAGGTAATAAATAAAGTGGTATTTAACTTTTATTCGTTTGTTGGTCAAAGACATGTGGTTAACAAATAAATTTGTATATTTCCTTGATATTTGTTCTACGAGTATTTTGGTGATGAAGGTCTGGTTTAGATTCAGGTCAGCATTTTAAATTCATTTTATTTTTTGTTAATATTGATTTATAAAATTAAATTACCTTTTTTTTAATAATTAACTTGTTTTTCAAAAACTAGCATTTTACGGTTTCTGTATCATGTAAGCACGAGTACAAACGTTCATAAAAGTTTTCTCCACGACTGGTGTTTTACAAGGTTTCAAACGTAATATTAGAAGAAATCCAAAACAAAACAATAATATTGAATAACAAAACAGTATTTACAATATTATGTATTCTACTCAGAAATGTTATGTGAATCATTCATCATGTTTCACCATTTCCTGGTTTAAAGATAACAAACGTAATCTGACTTAACTCCAAGATTGGAGAGACAGAAAAATGGTTCTGACTAGAAGGGGGCGGCGGAGGGGGGATAGAGCCAACTTTCTGAATCTCTAGGAAAAATAGCTTCTTAAAAAATATTTTCAACCCGAAATAATTTATTCTCCATAAAATAACACATCATTATAGGCCTGTAAGCGTGCGTTGTTAGTTTTTTTTTAATCGCATAAAATAAAATAAAAATATTGCATGTTTTTAATACAACTTGACGGCGTCCATGGTCGAGTGGTAAGGCTCTCGAGTACGAATCCGTAGGTCGCGGGTTCAAATCCCGGCGTGCACAAGTAAATTTTATTTAATTAATTTGTACTGTTTCACAATTAATTAATTTAAACATAATATATGGTATATTTGCGCATCTTCCAGTGTGGAAGATACTCTCAGTATCGCCCTGGTGAAAGACCATCATTCAGAATTGAAACGTTGCTTGAGATGGCTTTTACCCGTGACCAGATCTGAATAGCCAGGTATTTCCCCACCTTCCTCTACCCCTTCTCCTTGCCCTCCCTAATACCTTCAGCCTCACAACATTCCCCAATTGGGGATGCCATAGTCTCACTGGCTGCACACGATTGGGACCAGTTGGGACTCTTGTGCGATATTCATTTTAAAAAAAATTAATATAATAATAATAATAAGAGCAAATTTCTATACAGCAGTTTTGTGAAGGTTCACCTCAAGTGTAATTTAACAATATAATTGTCACTTATATATATACTACATAGTATATCTGTTATTATGTTATATATATAAATATAAATTAAAAATATGACATAAAATATTCACGAGCAGCAGATTCACTTACATGCACAATTTAGAATACTATACAACAACTAGATTAAACTCATTGAAATGTCCATTTCCGTGCTTCGTCGTACTTTCATCACTCTCTTTCTCTCAAACAAATGCTCGACTTACCGGAGTTCAAAAATAATATGCCTGTTTTCCACAATAATACATTTAAAACATTAATTTTGCTGCGGTCTTAAACAGTTCACATAAAACCATTACAAAAAAATTCTGTATTATTTTCTTCAACACCTTGGATCATATGAACCGTACAATTTTCAACCAAAGGTGTGCAGGAAAAACTTGATTCATGAAGGTATAATGACGAGAGTTTTGCAACTAAGTTCTGCTTCTTCGCAATTACTGTTGGACTTGCGAGGTATAGTTTAGTACAAAACCGTTAAGACGCAAGTTGAATTCCTTGAAACTTAATGCATTTGTGATAGTGGCATTGTGTTAATACAATATCAGAGTCAGTCACCATTCCATGGAACTGCAAAGGGTTGGGGGGGGGGGTAATCTACGAATTTGAAACTAGTACTGAAACTTAACTAGAGAACTCAAAGAGGATTCTAGTGACCTGAGTAAGTAGGTCAATAACACCCCCATTCATATATTACGTGAACATTGTGAAATTTAGGGATCTCGATATGAAAACTAAAATGTAATAAACCATTATTTCGAGATATTAATTGTTTTTGTTTTTAATTCGTGGAACTCAATTATTTTTTATTTTTTATTTAAAGTAAATCAAATTGAATAATTGTATTATTAAGTTCTGCAAGTTTTTCTTATAAATTTGACAGCTGATACGACGTTCAATGCCATTTTCAACTGTGGTTAGGCCACGTTAAGATGACTTGTCACAATAATAAAAAAAAAACTAAAATACTTTGCAGAACTTAATAATAATTTCATTAAATTTGATTTACATTAAATTTTAAAAATATATATTACAAGAAACGATTATTTGGACGACTTTGATAACTACGTAATTTTCTCCTATAAAAAATGTATTAATACGATTTTAAAACTTTTCCCACGTTTTATTTTATGAACTGACCGGTTTCAATCTATCACGGCCATCGGACTGGTGCAATGTTTCTTAAACTGCGGTATATATTTATTCAATTTTGGGGAATCAGGTTTTAGAAACCATGATTTAATATGAACGTTATTAATTAATTCGTATGAATTCAATTGTTATGAGCTATTATTAATATCTTCACTCATAGTTCCCCACCTCCCGTGGATATCCTAAAAATGGTACATGTAGCGTAGTTTAAGAAACATTTGTACCAGTCTGAAGATGGCCGTAATGGGCTGAAACCGGTCAGGTCATAAAATAAAAGTGGAAAAAACTTGTAAAAGTGTTTTAATCAATTATTATAATGGAATTCCACCACGAGTTATCAATTGCAAAAATGGAAATATAAAAATATTCCCTAACGCGCACAAGAACTAATTACACTACCTATTAAATAGAATAGATAGTAACTTTTCAATTCTGAATGTCATTACCTCACCCGAACGATATTAACACACTTACAAGCACTTACTGAATTACAAGCATACGTGTATTATATTGTGTACTAACACAGACAACTGAAATATTATGGGATATTATCATTATGAAATATTAGTTTTTTTTTAATAAAACTAAAAAATAAAATATATCTATCGTGAGAATGAATCGAGCCTCGTTTAACTGCTTGGAAGGCAACAATGCTGTCCATCAACTGAACATGTAAGAGCGGCGGCATAATTTCATTACTTGTACTAAAAATAAGAAAGAATGAGAAATTTACGTGTTACGTACTCACATCAGATACAAAATGTATTGATTAATTTTTACGAACCCGCATAAGGCTCTTAAGCGTTATCACACGTAAAATTCTAACATTCGTATAAAACTCATTTATATCTTATCATTTATACGGGCATTTCAACTAATCCCCGTTTTTCTCAGGAATTAAAATATACTTATCTTGCCTCCAGGATATAAGATAAGGATCATTCATTCTAGCAATGGTTTTTCCCTGTTCCACACCAGAAATATGAGCACCGCTTAAAAGGCTTTCAATTATTTAGACCCCCGGTAGTATTACAAAGGTGGGTAGTGGGAATATCCGACTCCGACATAATAAATTCACCCACTCATTAGGAAGACAAGGGTAGCCATGGTAACAAGTGACGTTGATATACACGCCCCGAACGAAATTAATCTTGTTTATCTCCAGACGCGTTGGTACGACTGTCGGGCAGCGGTTGTCGCTTTTTGGTCGAGTCGGTATTGCTTCGTCAACGGGATAGTCGGCCAAATTATTGCCTGTCTCGTGAGCCTTGATGAAAAGTTTAATTTGACCGACGGGTTGTGCGATATACCGGGTCTGGGTGGAAATAATTTATTTTGTGCTGGATCGGGTTCCAGTGGCGTGCGAAGATAATATTAAAGTTTTGTCAATCTCTTTTTCATTTGTTTATAGCATTGACGACTACACATATGACTTAATTAGTAAAGGAGGTCAGGATAAAATCCCACGGAGATTAAAATATATCTACTAAGACGAACTTTTATACTTTTAATAATATAAACATTGTCAAATATCGGTGATATTTTTCTTTACTTTATAGCTATGGTAAATAAGAATAGTAATACTCGAATGACTTATATAGCGTCATTTTTATAATAAATCACCTAAGGGGCGCTGTACAAGCATATATTTATTTTTTTCCGATGCTCTCACTTATCACTTATGGCTAACAAATTGCATTCACCGGTTCACATATCTGTAATACCAAACTACAAATACAATTCATTTGATAAATGAAAATGATGCCGCGTTAAAATATACATGTTATTAATTTCATGTTCAGGCAGATAATATTATACAGGACCATACTTACCTGGCAGGTCAGTTGAGATAAATACTGATCGCATTGATTAAGTAATCATTATAAAATCGATAAATTACATAATTGGTGTATCGCTAATAACTTATTTCTCAACGTTGATAAATGCAAGACACTGACATTTTGTGGAATCAAAACCCCGTTATAATTTAACTACGCTATAGATAACAAAATCTTGGAAAAAGTCAACGAAATTAGTGATCTCGGAGTTTTGTTTGATACAAAATTAAATTTTGTAAATCACATACAACAAATAACTAATAAAGGTATGAAGACATTGGGATTTATAATTAGAACTATCAAAGACTTTGATTCGCTGGAAGTTATAAAAATCGTATATTTGTCACTAGTGCGCAGCATATTAGAATACAATTCAATAGTGTGGTCCCCATACTATATTATTCATATAAAAAATATTGAACGCGTGCAGCGCAAATTTTTACATTTTATTAACTTCAAACTACACATACCAATACAACACATAAACTATACATTCTTGCTAAATACACTCAAAATACATACTCTAGAAAACAGAAGAAAAATAACAGACTTTACTTTTTTATTTAAAATTATTTATTCCTTATTAGACTGTTGTGAACTCCTGAAACTAATCAATTTCAATGTACCTCATCGACAAACTCAGCAAAATATGTTATTCTGTAATAATAATTCTGGGACAAACTACCAAATGCATGCACCCATTTCTCGTCTACATATACTTGGAAATAAATTCACCTCTGCTATAGATATATTTAACATAAGTTTAGACATGTTTAAAAGATACCTGAACGATATTTTTATGTTGTAACAATTATAAGAGCATCGCATAAGAGCTATTGTTTAATTATTATTTTTTTATATATATTATCTTTATACTCATCTACAATCCAAAAACTTGTTCCTCTTTTTTTCTTTCTATGTATCATATACCAGATTATGTATTATGCAATTCCATACATTTTTACATCATCCGAAATATAAAAACACAATGATTTTTTTTTCACAATGTCATGCACTCATATTATAAGAGTATTATATTATGCACTTGTGTATAATGTAGATCAGGCTATTACTATTTTTATTAAAAAAAAACGTAGTATCTACAAATTAAAAACCTTTCCCTTTGTAACTTCTCTGTGGCATGCACTTATACATTATTATACCTTCATATATATTATAAATATGTTACACTTATATACCAACTATGCATCATGTAATTTTTTTTTTGTAATTTCTTTACACATAATCATTTTAATGTTAAAATATGTAAAAGCCCTTTGGGGCGTTAATGAATGAATAAATAAATAAAATGCCAGTTCTACATTATTACTTTTTAATTAATATTATTTTTGTTAAATTCCTAATCATCAAAAACTGTAATTTTCATTGTTTTAATTAAATAACCATTTCTGATTTAATTCATTTCCTTTCCTATTTGAAAATGTCAGTGAAGATAAATTTCTACCTGTCTAATTTTATTCGTTTGTTATAAATAGTAAAGAAAAAAAATCTGATATAATGAATTATATTTTATCACATGAGTCGCCGTTAGTACCCACATAAAGTAATTAACCGAAAAATGAGAAACTTTGCATAATCCACGACATTCTAAGCAATTATAAATATTTGTAACTGTAAATAATTATTACCAAAAATCTCAAATAAAATAATCTTTCAAATAAATAACTACTCTTATTTTGCCAATAACCTTCTAATAAATATAATATCAATGACAAATAGGATTTAAACAGTAACTGCAATATCATGCAATGTGCGGTGTTTTCTAATATACGAGTATGTGTCCTGTGCGTGCAAAATCATATTATCTCAAGCGAAAACTTTGTAATTTAACGTTTTAACCTGGAATGACTTACCAGGTTAGTATGTTTCTGTATCTGTACATAATAAGATAAACCCAAGCAAGTAGTATTTGTACAGCGCCCCTGAGGTGACTTTTCACAAAAGCGGCGCTATACAAGTCATCCAAGAATTATTATTATAAAGTAATGACTAGATATGCGAGACATGATTATAATACGTGAAATTTATATACATACTAACCAAACAAGTACCATCTAATTACACAAAAATCTAATCCCATGCTCTAAACAATTCAAAAATAGCCGTAAAACGGAAAATTGTCACGGCACGCCCCTGTTATCTGACCTTGTATTATTTTTCCGTTTTTTTTTCTACTTAAATCCCACCTTGAAATTATTTTCGAGTAGGCGTATTATAAATTTAATAAATAGAATATATTTAAAACGTAATAGAAGCGAATTTATTATTTTCATTTGATCCGATCAAAGTGTTTGGAAGGAGATCAAGAAGCAATTATTCCGTTTGATCCCTATAAATTAGACCCATTTTCATATTGGGTAGAATTTTTGTTAAAACATTTTGGGGTAAGGTTCACAAGTTATTAACTCAAATAACAAAAGAAAATTTCATAAATGTCAAAACTCATTGTTTGCGGATTTAATGTCACAAAATGAAACAACGAATTTATATGAGAGAAATATTAGATTAAAAACATGTTTTTCCTTGCTCTACCTAGAGATATTTGATCATAATATATTATGATTTCGAAGAAATAGTTTTGAAACTTGGGTATGGTTCTACCACTGAGAGCTTCCTTGCAAATCACACTCTGTAATAGGATTATGGATGAGATGGAAAAATCTGACAATTCATAATGGAGCTATCAACGGCATGTCTTTAATAATTTTGCTATTGTAATGCATCATCAACCAATTGCTTCCCGTGGAAAATTCAAATTTTTCTTTTTTTGTTGCTGGCCGAAGTACCTGGCGTTGCCAAGGTTTAGAAATGGTTTGGTGGAAAGTTTTTAGGTTGTGATGTGTTACCTCTACCCCGATGACTACCCCTACCCCTACCCCTATCCAATAATTTTCCTCTTAATTTGAACGTCAATGTGGAAAATTTCATAAAGAAGTACCAAAATTATATTTTAAGGGATGGGAAAGATAGAAGGGGTGGTTTTTCGAAGTAGTAGTTTCATGGAGACAGTGACCTTTCTCTTGTTTCAAAAATCAAGTCTGCAAAATTTCATCGAATGCGGAATAAAACTGTAGATGTGTGTACAAACAAACAAACAAACAAACAAACAAACAAACAAACAAACAAACAAACAAACAAACAAACAAACAAACAAACAAACAAACAAACAAACAAACAAACAAACAAACAAACAAACAAACAAACAAACAAACAAACAAACAAACAAACAAACAAACAAACAAACAAACAAACAAACAAACAAACACCGCCCGCCCGGGACATTCTTCTTTATATAATGGAAGAAAAAGAATGTGTTTAATTTGTATAAATTTTTGTATAAATCTTTAGGGATGCTGTGTGGAAGGTCTTTTTTAGGAAAGGGAGGAATGAACCTAGGTCCTGAAAAGACCCATGTTGTACGAGGGGGGAAACACAGAGGCCGACAAATCATTCCAAAGCCAAGCTGTGAAACTCAAGAATGAATCGTAGTAACGACACGTTTTCATGTGACAAATGTCAACTGTGTAACGTGTCGTTACTAAGATTCGTTCTTGAGTTAACAACGACAGCATTGCTTGTACTTTAAAAATTGCAATCCGTTTGTTGAAATATAAGAATAAATTGATAAGCCCGTTCATGCACAGAACCTAGTGTTTTTCAGGTATTTTGGGGCTCCAAACTATATGTGGCTGCCAAATTTAACAGTGGTGCGAAGTGATTTGTGCAGGGTTGGTAATTGTGTACTAATAAACCCTCTGTGGGCCAGTACACTGCACAGTACGTCTCTCTTTTTTATGTTGGTTTATATATATATGTTTTTTTTTATTCTTTTTTTTAAATTCCTTTGTTTCATATGAAGGGTTGTACTTATAAACGGGTTACCTCTAGTTTGGCGGAACTGAACTGATCTCGTTCTGTATTGTCCACATCCCCCTTTAAGGGAATGGAAACTAACCCCTGTCTCTGCAATTCCCTCTTATTATTTTTGTTTTTGATGCCGATCACTTTTGTCGTAACGGACACCGGCCGGACTCTTGTGCACTTCCCAAATGGGCACGCATTGCCGGCTACCGTTGAAATGAAAGATTAAACCAGACAAAAGGACACAAACTAAAAATATTTCAGTCGCATCTGGGACTCGAACCCAGGTCCTCTGCCTATCCGGGGCAACGCTCAACCGACTTAGCTAATGAGACAAGTTCAATTTGTGTCATCTTCATCGATATCATATCTTAAAATCTTAGATTTGTGAATATTATCTTCCATTTTTAATCTCATATTATTGGCAGCTATTTTTATGATGCTTACAAAGTTCTACCCGAACTCAATTGCAAACTTAAACAGTGTCTCGGATTTACATCCGACTTTTTATTTATATGAGACATCTATTGACTTTTTTTATAAAAGTCTAAAGAATTCAATTTTTAATTATTAATTATTTTTATTGAGATTTATTAAGATGACACAAATTGAACTTGTCTCATTAGCTAAGTCGGTTGAGCGTTGCCCCGGATACGCAGAGGACCTGGGGTCGAGTCCCAGATGCGACTGAAATATTTTTAGTTTCTGTCCTTTTGTCCGATTTCATATTTCATTTAGGATATGTTAATATTATTTTCTTCAATGATTAAATATTACGATGAGGTTCTTAAATCTCAATAAAAATAATTAATAAATAAAAATTTAATTCTCTTCAATAATTTTTTATGGCTTTCACCCTTCAATGGTGTTTTTGGCCAATATTTTAAATTGTGGAGAGAGGGAAAACTAATTTATATATTAATGATATTTAAATTGGCAAATTCCAAAATTATATGGATAGTTGGAATCGAGTTCAGACAAAGGAGAGATAAGATGTTGAATGGAGGAGAGGCAATTTATGGGAAACCAAAACCTTTTACAGCAATTTTCTTGTCATTATTTTTTATTTTTTTGATAATATTGGTTATAATAAAAATAAAAATAAAACGTCTGATTAAAACGGAATTCTACAAATTAAACTAGAAAATATTAAATAACTTTTTATGTAAATAGATTCATTAACAATAATCTTTTAATTATTTCTAATTTTGAAACTGTCAATTCATGGCGGAATTCCATATTAAAATGATTTTTTTTTTATTAAAAAACCTTTGTAACTTTTTTCCATTTATTTATTTTCGACCGGACCGGTTTCACCCTATCACGGGCATCCTCAGACTGGAACAATGAATACTAAATCTATGGTATATATGGCATGGATGTCGGGAGTGAGTTCCCTGCTTTTCTAATATTGTTTTTATTGCTTGAAATTTATTTTATTGCTGACGGTACTTTTTACTGTGTTTTTAAAAACTACTTTCGGGATGGTTTATTAATAATAATATTAGTTGGATGATTTGTATAGCGCCATTTTTGTGAAAAATCACCTCAAGGGCGCTGTACAAATATTTCTTTAATTATATACAAACAGATACAGAAAAACATACTTACCTGGCAGGTCGCTTCAGATGAACACAGTTTTAGAAAAAAATATTTATAGAGATGATAGTTTTACATGGTTATTTGTTTCTCCTTTTCTATTGATGTTGCATTTATTAAATGATTGGTGGCACAAGAAGAGGTGGTATTTATTGAATTATTGGTATTAATTTTTAGGACTGGAAAGTATTCATAAAATGAATTTTAGGACTCGAAAATATCTATAAAATTACCTTAAAAAGCGTAAAAAGTTTTAATAAATATTAACGTTTTTTTAATTTATTTTACACTTTGGTTATTTACGGTGTTGCGGGCTATGAACGCATTTGCCCACCGATGCGTGAATTTTTAATTTAATTTTATAATTTTTTTTTATTATTTTTTTTATTATTTATTTAATGAGTTTAGGTAAGTACTAACCGGCTAGCCTAGCTAAGCAATTTACAGGTGAATTTCTTCAATTTATGGATACGATTGTCTGAAAAGATGTGTTTTAAGTTTAGTTCTGAATTCTGTTTTTGATAATTCTTAAGTCATTACCCTCTGGAAGACAGATAACATTGTGTCTATTTACTGAATCTATGGTTTTTTTTTAATTATATAAAGTCATTCGTCAGCTTTTATTTGAACAGATGGTTCTTTCTAGTTTTGTTATTTCCCTGTAATTTCCGTCTTGTTTGCTAAAATGAACTTTTATAAAAGCTGCTATAAAAGTTCATTTTAATAATCTTTTAATTTTGGTATTATAACATTACATCTTCATTCACTCACGGATTCGAATGCCTTTGTTCATATAATGAGATAACTTCGTTAATTGCGGTAACGATGTAAGTTTCTGGTGGGCTTGTGCACACATATTAATTAATGATGTAACATGGCTTCCAATCAAAGTCTCTGAATAAAAGTATGTTTGCATAACAAATTGTATACTTGCGTACGGTGTTTTTAAGTTAATAATTAATCTCATTAAAAAATATCAGAAAGAAATGTAGATAGTACGAGTAATACTAGGTAAATAAATATTTAAATGAAACGCTAAAACTTTGTTTAAACCACATTTATTTTACACGTCTACCGGTTTCGAAACAACCGTTCAATCGTCAGGGCAAGTGTATACTGAACAATATTACAAAATTATGGAAGAACATACATAACTAGTGGTACAGTGGGGGTGGGAGCATGGTTTTGGATTAGTAAATAGAGGGGGAAGAGATA
Source organism: Halesus radiatus (assembly GCA_022606495.2). Classification (NCBI taxonomy): domain Eukaryota; kingdom Metazoa; phylum Arthropoda; class Insecta; order Trichoptera; family Limnephilidae; genus Halesus; species Halesus radiatus. The sequence continues at coordinate 75,289 of JAHDVE020006027.1, read as the reverse complement.
GAGATTGAGGGAGGGGTGAAAGGAAAAATATTTAAAATGGGGCTGTAAGATAGATTTTTTGATTATTTATAATAGACTCATTATTATTGAGGGATTTCTTAATTTCCAAGGCTTCTAAATTATCTAAGCGTTGTTTACCTTTACTATCAATGTGAAGAATATTGATCCCTGTATTTTAATCTAAATAAATATTTGTTTAAAAAAAATAATTTTTTGTTACGTTGGCATTCTTGGAACCAACTTTTGTAATGTTAGTATTACAAAAAATAATCTAATAATAACCTAATGTTAAATTTAAATACTTCCATTGTCAAAAGCAAAGATTAAGTAAGTTACTTCTTTACATCCGAAACATGTCCTTCTACTCCGATATAAATGTTCTCATTTCATACTTTGGTTGTTCCTCCGTCAGTCTATTCCTCACCGCCACACATCAGGATTGCTATCAGTTTCTCCATTATGGCCTACTAACCAGCATCGCTAGCTTCGACAATATTGTATTAGAGAATACTGCAATCAGTCTTCCATTAAATGAATTTCTAGCATTCACCAGTCTGTCTATCCTAATCAGCCTTTCTGTCTCTCGTGTACGTATTTCCAAAATACACAAACTCATCCACATGCTCCAAGTATTCGCCGTTAACAACTGTATTACGCAGTGCTTTCGTACACAAACTCATCCACGTAGACAAAATAACATTCTAATATAGGGTAGGTGTATCATATAACAATTAATTTTGTAACTAAACAATGTTGAGTAGATATTTGCCTTATACACGATATTCTAAGAAAAAAAACTATTGATGTTTTTCAAACTTTTTTTCAAAAAATTGCGTGAAAGATGTCGAAAACTTGTATTGCGATAGCAGCTTTACAATAGATCAATTGTTTAATTGTTTATCACGTCACGAATAACAAAATAGCCAATCAGTTATTAGGTCACAGTCGATCAAACAGATTTCGCATTTAGCGAGCCCATAGCGGTAGGATACCGCCTCTAGTGGGAGGTATATTGTTTACTATAAACTTTATGGTATAATGGATCGGTTACAAAAACCCTTATTTACCATACACAAAAAATATTTATCATTACTTTTTGATTTGGGTCTTCATGAAAAAAAAAGTTGGATTTTCGGGGTAAATATTTCGTTTTTCATCTCGATCTGGGTGTGTATTTCTGTCTTTGTAACATTCTGTTTGCATATATGAAACAGGAATATAAATAATATTTCTGTAACATACATATCTGACACGCGCGTAAACAATATTTTTATTCGTACATATTTCGTTCCTGGTCCAATTCTGCGACACATTATACGACAGATTTATTTGGCGTGTGAAAATTCTGACCTAGATATCTTCTTCTATCAAAAGTAATAAATAAACATTATTTGATATAAATGTTGACGGTTAGTGAGTGGGATATCATAGCTGCCATCGTAATATTATCCTAATAAGAATATATGACTGTCCCTATTCCTGCACGTCATATTAGTTTTACGTAGTAACATAAATAATTTACAACATCAAATATTATTGTTATAATGTTGGCTGTTACAATTATGTTTTATTTGTAATCACTTTATCTATGCATTACATACAGGTAATAAAATAATTATATTTTATCACTAAAGCATTATTTGACGACTTGCGTAAGAGAGCAGAAAGCTCATTGACGCCCGGAGCACTGAGGTCACGGTTTAAACCTCGGCGAATAAAGTCCGGTAGCTAAATTAGTAATAGCATTCCAAGTTCGAGTCCCGGTCACGACGAACCATTTATTCTTTGTCGTGTTTTTGACCTATTTTAATCACTGTTATATTTTAATTTTAAGAAAATAAATTGAATAATTTATTTACTTATTTAATATCAATGGTATAAATATATTATTAATAATAATTTCACGTTACAGTTAAATACAAGCATAAATATATAATACTAGCTGATGTGTACCCGGCCTTGCTCGGGTTTTTTTTTGTCTGGAATAAAGTTTTGAAGTTGTGAATTCTTACTTGTTATTAGGGTGTCATAATTGATTTGACAGCGAAAGTAATTCTCCAATTAAAGAAACATTCATTTGAATATTTTATTTCATTCCGAATGTTTATTTTTTCAAAACATATTTAAATAATAAAGTTCTTAAGTAGGTACCTTTTCGTGTTTTCCATTTCTAAAATATTCTACCCAAAAAAACTTCTTCTTTTGAATATGCAATATATGGTTAACCAGAGTGTTATATCTATGGGCTAACCTAAATAAAACATGGCGGCTTAAATGTTTTTCATACTAATTTTAAAATGTTATAGCAACAGTTTTACATATTGGATTTCATTCAAACTACTTTCTAAACCTTCCTGGCACTAATAAAAACAAAGTATGCTATTTTAAGCGAAACCGGTCCAGTGGTATTCGAGAAAATCGAGGACAAACAAACAAACTTACATTGAGAGACGTACATGCGAGTAATTATCAGCCTAACGTGTCTGACGGCCTCCATGGTCGAGGGGTAAGGCTCTCGACTACGAATCCGGAGGTCGCGGGTTCAAATCCCGGCGTGCGCAAGAAAAAAATTATTTAATTAATTTGTGTTGTTTCACAATCAATTAATTTAAAAATAATATATAGTATATTTGCGCACCTTCCAGAGTGGTAGATACTCTCAGTATCACCCTGGTGAAAGACCACCATTCAGAATTGAAACGTTGCTTGAAATGGCTTTTAGCCGTGTTTGGTGACCAGATCTGAATAGCCAGGTATTTCCCCACCTCCCTCTTCCCCTTCTCCTTCCCCTCCCCAATACCTTCAGCCTCACAACATTACCCAATTGGGAATGCCATAGTCTTACTGGCTCCAGACGGTTAGGAGCAGTTGGTACTCTTGTGCGATATTCATATAAAAAAAAAAAAATTAAAAAAGCCTAAGAATATCTTCCGCTCTGCAGTGAAGTGCCAATGTAATTTTTTGTGAAATTGTTTCGAAATTTGAGATTCAATCTACGATCTTAGATATTGATGCTTTGAAAAACATCGGAAATGCAGCAATATTACTTTAACGTAAATTTATTTTTATATGGATACATAATGTTTTTCATTCATTTCATTTTAGGGTAATGAGTGAGAATAGGAATGTAACGAGTATAGAAAAAACGTGGCAACCGACTGAAAAATGTATTTGTACTCGATTTGCAATTTTTTACGATTTATAGTATGTCCTCAATTGAATCAATCAGAAGGGTGCAGGTTCGAGTCCTGTCGGCGACATTTATCTTTTCTCGGAAGGTTTTTTCAATTTGGATGATTGTTTCAGGCTAATAATTATTGTTTATAAAAATGAATGTTTATTTATTTAGATATAGTTACTTTCGCTGTCAAATCAATTATTGTACCCGAGCAAGGCCGGGTACACATCTGCTATTATTATATATAATACATAATATTATTCAATTTATTTTTTATAACTTATTATAAACCGTATTGTAATATTTAATCATTGAACAAGATAATATTAACACATCCCAAATGAACCACGAAACCGAAAAAAAAACAGAAATTAAAAAGATTTCAGTCGCATCTGTGACTCAAACCCAGGACCGGGTAACGGTATCCGGGGTAACCGCTTAACCAACTTAGCTAATGAAACCAGTTCAATTTACGCCATTTACACCGATATCATACTTCAAGTTCAAGACTTGTTAATATTATCCTCCATTTTTTTATAAATCCCATATTATTGGCTGCTATCCTTATGATGATTGCAAAGTTTCATCCCGAACTCGATTACAATCGGAATAGAGTCTCGGATATACCTACCCGATTTTTATTTATATGACTTATTTTACAAGTCTGGAAAAAAATATTCAATTTATTTTTTATAACTTATTGAAGTTTGTAAGCCTCATTGTAATATTTAATCATTGAAGAAGATAATATTAACACCTCCCAAATGAACCACGAAACCGAAAAAACAACAGAAATTAAAAAGATTTCAGTCGCATCTGGGACTCGAACCCAGGACCTCTACCTATCCGGGGTAACCGCTTAACCAACTTGGCTAATGAGACCAGTTCAATTTACGCCATTTACACCGATATCATACTTCATGTTCAAGATTTATTAATATTATCCTCCATTTTTATAAATCCCAAATTATTGGCTGCTATCCTTATGATGATTGCAAAGTTTCATCCCGAACTCAATTGCAATCGGAAGAGAGTCTCGGATATACCTACCCGATTTTATTTATATGAGACATCTATTGACTTATTTTACAAGTCTGGAAAGAAATATTCAATTTATTTTTTATAACTTATGAAGTTTGTAAACCTCATTGTAATATTTAATCATTGAAGAAGATAATATTAACACATCCCAAATGAACCACTAAATCGAAAAAAACAACAGAAATTAAAAAGATTTCAGTCGCATCTGGGACTCGAACTCAACCCCAAACATAATATTACATTATATCAGTAGACTATCTTATTTATACGGAATGTTGGCAAGTAGTTGCCAAAGGAAATGTGAGGTACGATATTGCTAACGGAGTTCTGAATCCAGCTTGATATTTTGCAGTCAGACGTGGAAATAATAAAGGATCAACCCTGAATGCATCAGAGATGATAAATGTGATTGATGATTTTGTGGGAAAACTATACAAATAAGGAAATTTGCAAGGAATAAACGGCTGATAGTAGACATGTGGATCAAATAAAGAAAGGAGAGGTCAACGTGATATATGCAAGCATGTCATTAAAAAAAATTATATGACACAAAAACGTGGATGAACGAATGATTCTAATTTGATTATAATGAGAAATTTAAAGCGGTCTGCCGATAATTAAAGAAGAAAAGGCACATATTTTTGCATAAGAAGTTACGTCAATTTACGGAAAGGCAAAGAAGTGAACGTAGGTATAGAAGTAGGTAATGTGAGGTTCAATTCTCTCCGCTAACCTCTACAGAATGGAATGATCATTGCATAGATTTGTTAATAAACCCCTTTGTTAAAAAAAACATAAATTTATTGAATTAACCTCGAAATCTATAACCCTGAGCACGGGATCAGTACTACGTTAATAACATTATATAAATTAAAACTAAATCCTACCGTTTTACCCTTTATATCTGCGGCGCCTTCCAACAAAGGCGCCTTAATCCCGAGTCTGATTTATAAGTGCAAAATGTGGAGCCTCCGATAAAGATTGCGCGAAAAACAAAACGTCAGAGCGTTCACTTGATTTATAGTACAACCTGTTGCAGCCAACAGCCATTACTTTGCATTTACAGGGTGTTACACCGTAACGTTTACTATAGATCACATAATATTGCAGGAGATAAGCCTTTGAAGATGACAATGCAGTATTAGGTAAGTCACGTGAGATGTTTTTATTTGTGTTAATTCAAGGATACCATTAATTATTTTTAGGTTTAATTCGTAAAACTCCTTTTTTTTATTTTAACGTCCATCAAATTTAATAATGTTATCATAAAGTTCTGCAAGTATTTTAGTTTTTTTTTAATTATAATTGTGACAGCTGTTTCGGTGTTTTTTTATTCCCCACTTCTCGTTATGTCCACAAAACCTTGAAAATATAACACATTTAAATAAGTCAGTAGCAGTCACGTCATTGCAAAACAATTAAAAAACGTTGCCATTTAATGCCGGGAAAAGAGATTTCAAAGTACCCCACAGAATGGAGAATGTATTATCACAGTTATTTTTTCAGTAAATTGGTTTCACCGGTAATAAATCATTTTTAGCACCATCAAAATTGAAATTGGGTGCGGGTAAATAGAATCATATAAATAAGTCATCTTAACATGGCCTAACAACGGATTTAAAATGGCCTTGAACGCCGAAACAGCTGTCACAATAATAAAAAACTAAAATACTTGAAGAACTTAATAATAACATAGTTAAATTTGATCTAAATTAAATTACTCTTTTTTTTATTCCATTTCAAGTAACGCCAATATTTTGATGCTGAATGGTGGTCTTTAACCAAGGCGATACTGAAAGTATATTTCACTCTTGCAGTATCCATCATCATATTATGTAATGAAATGGTTCAGTTACTGCTAGTTCAGGAGTCCGGTCGTAAATCGTCCTTCTTTGTAATGACCTCTCTTCGCGCCAGAAAGCCATGATTTGTTTGGCTGCCGTGATATGAACATCTTGATGGTAGATGTGATGTGGATAGTCCGGGAAAATACTTATGTTGTATACTGTTTTAATGATAAAACTAAGATGAACTGATTAAATTGACAAAGTTATTTGCTTTAAAGCCATATCGGATGTGAGACGATGATTTTGGTGGCAATGATTCTAGCTGTCCCGAAATATAGAGACAATTGACACAGCTAATAAAATAACAAGATATTCGATATAAAAGGTAAAACACATGCTATCATGTATATTAGTGAAGTACAAAGTTAATATGGGTAGAATGGACAGCAAAAAAAATTATACAATAAAAATGTGAAATTATAACTATGTAAAATATGAGAATTCTGACATTTTAATAAAAAAAAATTTGAATTATAACACTCGACCTGTAATATACATGAAAATTGTATGGTGGTGCAAACTCAGCAAAATCAATAATCAAATCTCTTTTTTGAAATCATCTTAGATTGTAAGGCATTTAAAATTGAAATAATTACTAGTTTGTAAATAAAACATTGATTTTTATCAAATGTTTTGGCATGCTCGACTATTCAGAATGAGGTTGAATCCAATTTTTTTTTTAATTTGGATGAAAATTTAGTATATTTAAAGACTAAATAACGACAATAAAATTAGTTTTTCGATATCTGGGTTTGAAGAGATCGTTTTTTCTGTAAATTTAATGAAACTCTTTAGAAACTATCTTAACGGAAGAGAACAATTTATATGTTACGGTATATACAACTCCGGCACATATCTCACATACTCTGGCGTACCACAGGGATCCAATTTAGGACCATTGTCATTTTTAATTTTTATAAATATCATTAATTAGAATGACTGTAGGTAACTTCAAAAAGATAATAATGTAATTATTGACTGGAGTATTGTTAATAAATTTGATTTTAACTTAAAAACAAGTGTTCGGTTATGTGCTTCACGAGGTCACACAAAACCATATATTTTAACTACAGAATGTTAAGATACGTCTCTGAAGCATGTGACAACTTCTAAGAACTTGGGAACTGTGTTAGATTCTCGTTTTATATTTCATGCTCAGATCTGCAAATCAGCCACAAATATGTTGTGTTTTGTCATATACAGTACAAAGAAGTTGACAAGTCTAGCAGATATAAGGCTACTTTAGTTTAGTTTAGTGCGTAGCATTCTCGAGATTGGGTCTCAGGTATGGGGGACAGAGGACACCGTCTATGTACTAATGGTCGAGAAAATCCAAAATAAATCTTACGATTCCTCTACATGAGAGAGTTCGGTTTTTATCCATGGCTGTTTCCAACAGCATTTCTCTCGAGAATGCTGGGTATTTGCAGCCTAAGTTCTAGGAGAGATATAGAATTACTGCTTGTGGTTCATAAACTATTGAACGGCGTATTATCAATACCTGACATCCTGGCTGAAATAGGATTTTATATCCCTGATAATTTCACGCGAGGCCGCCTACACAAGCTTCTGTTTTTTCCCAGGTGCAAAACTAACTTACCAATAGTGTTGTCTCTGGGAAGACTTACTACATTAATTAACTGCCTCGGGTGTAATGTGGATATTTTCCAAATGACCTACAATTATTTTAAGCACGAACTAGCTATTATGTATCTACTAATAACCTTTTTAAAACTATTTTATTTATATGTTATATAATTATGCTGACTATATATATTTTTTGTCGCTTTTGCATTGTATTGGGGTTTCTATCTGTTTTTTCTTAATAAATAGTATAAATATGAACTGTGACGTCACGAGCTTATGGCCGGCCGGCGAGAATATCAGCGCTTTTACGGCTTATATCTTCGGTACTGTTTGGTATTTTCCAAAAACTTTTTTCATCAGCATGGTCTAATTAATATGATACTTAAAGTCAAGCAACTACATAGGAAATGGAAATGTCACTAGTGTCGCCGTGGTTCATGTGTTTGACGGCTGTCTAAATAGTAAATCTTAGTGACCAATTCAGCAGGTAGCTACAATACATTTGTAAATTACATAATATTTCGTGGTAGGAGTGTTCAGCTGTTTCTCACCCCACCTCCCAGATACACTATTGTTAAGGGATGCTCCGGGTGACTGGTGCAATGCTTCACTGGGAAGAGTGTCAGAAGCAGGAAGTCGCTTTGCACTGCTCTGGAGGGACAGCCTGGTTTCGTGGCTACGGTCTATTCAGGATATATATTTTTTTGTTTATTCATGGTTTGTTAGTGCACTCCCGCATTCCATCTTTGATTACTCCGGTTATAGAAATAATGAGCCTCTAAGAGCTATATTTTGTCGTCGTCGGTGTCTGTACTAACCAATTTGATGTGCGTTTCGGACTAATCTCCTTCTTCGCGAAATTTGTGCAGAGACACTTGAGGATTTAGAGTCTTTCAAAAATTATTCATTCATTTATAATTTCTTCAAACGATTGGTATTCACTTCGTGGCGTCATTATTAATTAATTAATTTTTAAGGAAAAATTCTTTGTTTACACAAATTTATAAATACACATAAACATTTCGTTACGTTTCGTCGGCAATGCTGTCGTCATAAGGAAGATGTAATAAAACTATTATATATAATATAAGTACTCATATATTCCTGATGATGACAGCATCGCTGTCGAAACATGGAGATGTTTATGAATATTTATAAAGTGGTGTAAACAAAATATATTTTTTAAATGAATTAATTATAGATTCGTTTAAATAAAAGAATTAGATTCCTTGACGTGCACCCTGAAGAAGTAACCATGAGTTAATTATACCAGGGTGGGAATGTGGTGGGTAACCTCAACTGTAGGAGATTCATTAGTTTGCCTTGTCAAATTGTCGTTCTATGGTCGATAAACATTTCTTAAATGTATGATTTCGTTTATGATATGTGTTATATTTTATCTTACTTATTTATGCCATCTATTTTACGATACTTGTAAGTAGGTACTCAGTCGGATTAAGAAGTAAACGTATGTACATAATTATATAAGTTCTGTAATTTTAACAACTGGATCTAAGACTTTTTTGTTCGAGGGAGAGGGGGCGATATTACTAAGAATTTTTTAAAGAAAAATAAAATAGAGTAGTTTCATATGAATGTGATTTATTTTCTGGCTTGTTGATATAAACGTATACATCATATCGTACTCTATTTTAGTACATTTTCAAACCCACGCTTAGTGAACATCTATAAAAATACTTCTGGATCCCCTGGTAATGTGTTTCACGGTGTTGCATCCTGTATAATTTATTTCAAATCTGTTTTCAGACTCAGAGTGAAATTTTTCACGCTGAAAATAATCGAGAGTCAATTTTGTTATTTATGATCGCGGCAAGAATTTCCCCAAGGACTTAAAAAATTGCGAAAATTACAGCTGTCATTATTAATCAAAAAAAATTAACAAGGCTCGTTTGGAACAGCGGTAAATTAAATATTTTTTGGTTTTTTGGGTTATCTACTGGTCGATTCATTGTTCAGGAATTTTTTCCTCCGGTCGAATTCGTCGAATCCAACTGGGAATTAACTAAGTGTTATAAATTAGATTCCTACTAGTAATTTAAGAGGAGCGGCAGCTCGGTTTGTTTCATATAAAACTTGATTTTGGATTTGAGGCCAAAATACTCACCTAAACCTAATGATCTTTTTTCATTATAAAGTATAGTAAATATCTAGTACGGATGAGAACGAGAAAAAAAGTTTTTGAAAATCTAATGAAATATTAAATTAATTTTTTTTTAAATAATAAATTAAGTATTATAGTGGACTTTAAATTAAATTAAAAACTACCAATTTAGGTTGGAACACTAATTTGTCGTACATAATATAAAATAGTTTTTTTTATGTTTTGTTTTTGTATTTTTATTTACGTAATCCAATATTACAAATATGATTTATTTTTTTTTAAATATTTTAAACCCACAAATGATTTTCAAAGTTGCTTCTTAAATTATGAAAATTGATTTTTATTCATGGTATATACTTTAAAATTTTATGAAAAATAAATAAAACACTCATCCGTACTAGATATTTACTAAATCTCTAATTAAAAAAAATGTATCATTGAGTTTGGATGGGTATTTTGCCCTTAAATCCAAAATTAAGTTATATATGAAACAGGCAGCGCAGCCGTTCCTCTTAACAAAAATATCATTATATTAAAAAAAACAATTCCAACCTGGTAGTAGAGATATGTAAACTTATCTGTTCATCAAAAAAAGTTGTAACATATATGGATTGAACCGGGATACTATGTAGACATTTTGTAATGGATTAATTCAGTGGTTCTCAAACTTTTTTTGATTCGCAGCGCTCCAAAATCCAGTTTCTCCAAAGTTAATTTTTAAGAGTGCACTCTGCGTAATAGTGGCAACCAATGTTGTATTTGCAGGGATCATTAGTTAAAATAAATTAACTTTTTCGATCAGAAAAACTTCAATGTCACTAAAAGTTAAGTACTAAACTAAATGAAAATGAGCTGACTCAACTCTGATTCGCTGCTTCCCTGGGAGGAACCCGCCGCTTCCCATGCAGCTGCAGCATACACTTTGGAAAACGCTGAATTGAGTGATTCCAGAGAGAAAAGTTAAGGATAAATCACTTTGTGGTATCGTTTTCAATTAAATGTCTAAGAATTATTTTGTATAAACCACTATTCAATAAATATTTATCAAATAATTCGAAAAAAATTGCTTCTTCATCAGGATACAAAGCATACCGAAATATAATTACATAGGCATGGACACATTATAAACATATATAATAAATGATGAGAGAAGGTAAATAATCGAGTAAATGGAAAAATGATTATATAAAATAAACAAAATTATTGTAAAAAAACTTATTTATTCTATTTATATTAGAAAATAGAAATTGATAGTAAGTCAAGGAACAATCAAAATGGATAGCTGTTTATTAAATAGATAGGATCATACAAGATAAATCTTAATCATTTGAATACCATTTTGTTAGTTTATCGATATTATTACCCTTAGAAGAATATTTAATGAGATTTTATTATTACAAAATTACAATTTACTAAAATTAATTGGAGTAGTATCCATAGATTTTTATTGTTAATTTTTTATTTATTTAAAATCCAGGGGAAGTTTAAAAATAGTCCCTAGTATTCTATTTAAGATGAGAAATAATTATTTTGACGATTACAAAAAAATTAATTACGGTGATAAGGCGGGTATAAAAATACAACAGTAGGTTGGAATAAATGTTTTATGTGGTCCAAAAGAATTTTTAAATCCACCAAATTTGTCCTATTGGTGGTTACATGACAAATCAACACATGTATGAATCGGTATACTTTTTAAAAGTGACATAAAGTCATTGAAAGTACGAAAAAAAACTAGCCAGAAAAACTAATCTAACCTAACCTATTTGTAATTATCATCTAATTTTTTTCATAAAAAAAATTGCTTCGGTTAGATTATGTTTTTTGGATAGTTTTTTTCGTACTTTAATTGACTTTATATTGCTTTGAAGAAGTTGGCCGATTCATACGTGTGTTAAGTTATCCGGTCAACCGTAGTGACATTTTAATGGAATTGTTTCAGACTATTTCGTAAATCTTCGTGATATCGCACACCGTCTTATCCCCTGGCTTGTCGGACTGACCTGCCAATGTTCAAGCCGGTGGCAAGAACTTTTCTATTATGGAATGGAATTGCTTCGGATACCGACATATTTTCAATCAATGAAGTTACATTTCAAGGACCAGTGCTCACTGCTGCCAGAAAAATAACAAAAAAAAAATGTTAAACCCTTTCTCTTGTACGTCTTATACAAAGGGAATTTATAATCAGGTGACGTCACGTGGATGTCAGTTTCATTCCTGATGAGGCTCTTGGCGTCTATGACGTGAGAACCTCTTCGGCTCGAAGCATTTAGATTTTCTTGTTTTTTAATCACTTTTCATGGCTATCTCAACCAAATGAAGTGTAATCAATTTTTTTACAACAATTCTGATTTATTTACATATTTAACACATCAATAACGAAATATAACCACATATTAGTTAAATTTTAAGTAGAACACCGTCTAGTCTAATTGAATAAATTCCTGGCTCTGATTTCATTAGTATTACTGGCTATGGAGGTAATGTATAAAATAGTATGCGTATTAAATGTTGATAATTGCATTTATCATTAAAATTCTATCACTAAATACTAGCTTATCTTTGCTTCCAAATATTTTCCAAATTTATATGCACATATTGCTATTTCATTTACGTTTCTTTGTTATATTTTAATTTGAATTCATATTAACATTTCTGCATAACTATGTAACCTACAGGTATATTGTATACTGGATAAAAAAAATGTTACTTTTGTGTAAAGCCCAATTTGGACGTAAATAAATAAATATTTATTTTGTAAGTAAATTTTAAGAAACGTAATGCAACACTACATTTTAATAAAATTTTTTGCGAAACTCTAGCAAACAATATCAATTTCGACGATCTCTTGAAATTATTTGGCCATGTAATCAGATTAAAATAAGAAACCTCACCCGGCATCGGCAACTCCTCTCCCGCAATAAATTCTTCGGCAAACTTTCGGCGGGATTATTTACGTACACCCGTTCCAAGTTGATATTCTTATTTTGAACTTGGAACGACAAGCTTTATTATTATTCTTATTTCGAATCCCCAATTCAGACTTACGGCGAGATAACGAAGTAACAAAACAGCTCAGAACAAAAGAGGCGCGAAACAATAAGCATTAATTGAAAAAGTTGGCGGGAAACACAGCAAAAACAATGGAGATCTGTTCATCGGGAAGGGGGAAAGAGGCAATAGAATATAGGGGTAGATACTGCTGGAGGCTGTAATCGAGCGAGATGGGATTTGAAGGAAACAGAACATGAATCTGTTTATCTTCTGACGGTAGTTCGTAAAAAAAATCGGTGCTCTTTCGCTCCAAACGATTAACGTTTAAATAATTTAAGAAAACTTTGTCATTGAATACGATTTTCAATGTTTTTAACTGTAAAATCTTTTTTTAAAACTATAAATAATAATTTTTTTATCTAAGGAAGAACTTGAACTCACTGACAACATTTTCAGAGCGTTTTCTTTCTGAATTTTTTTCGGCTCGAAACTTTATTTCTATAATGAACTTTTGGAAGTTTGAATATTCCAAAGACAAGATGACATGTGATTCACTCCATATTATGTTAAGAAAAGTATTATTGAAAGTAGGGTGAAATCGGGTAGTAACTATTAGTTAATGGGTATCTACTGATGGATGATAATATTCTATGGCGTATATGTGTACATAATACAACTTTCAATTTTTTTAAATGTGTTTTTCTTTAATAGTAAAAAAAAATTGTTTTGCTTTCATCTCCAAATCATACCAAAGTTATCTATGGAGTAGTTTTCCAGTTATACGTTTAATATTGATGGCCCAGCAAGCACTAAACAAAACAAGAGCTAACTCAACAAAGTAAAACAAACAATATAAAAAAGATCGGAAAAGAAAGGTGTTTTGTCTAGATGATTTTGAATTGTTTGCCGATCAATAGAGCTTTTGCTATTTCCTTGTTGCTTTGTGTTATCCCAATAATGGGGTATATTGTACGAACAGAATATGGCGCTGTATAAATATAACATGGACATAATTTGATCATGAATTAACTTTAATGAGATTATAGAATATAATAAATGTAATTCCTTTGTGAGTACGTCCGTTCGTGAGCTTTTCTGAATTGGAAGTGATGGTCTCATGGATTAACTTAGTATTTATAATGTGTTTTTGGCAGACAATTATTTTGAGTCTATTTTTGAAATCTACAAACGAATTATTTTTGTAAGTCCTTTACAAAAGTGAAACCGAGCAACAAAATTACATCCCGTTACTTTTACCGGGTAACTAGTATGTATATTTATATATATAAAAATCAAAGTAAGTTTGTTTGTTTTTCATCGATTTGCTCGAAATTACTTGACCGGTTGCGCTGAAAATAGCACAATTTCTTTTTATTAGTGCCGGGAAGGTTTAGAAAGTAGTTTTAATGAAATCAAAAATGTAAAACTGTTGCTATAACGTTTTAAAATAAGTATGAAAAACATTGAACCAGCCATGTTTTATTTAGGTTAGTCCATAGATATAACACTCTGGTTAGCCACAGATTGCATATTCAAATGAAGAAGGTTTTTTTGGGTAGAATATTTTCGAAATGGAAAACACGACTTACTTAAGAAATTTATAATTTAGATATATTTTGAAAAAAAAACGTTTGGAATGAAATGAAATATTCAAATGAATGCTTCTTTATTTGGAGATAGTTATTTTTGCTGTCAAATCAATTATTGCATCCTAATAACATGCAAGAATTCACTTCATAACTTTATTCCAAACAAAAAAATACCCGAGCAAGGCCGGGTACACATCAGCTAGTATAAATATATATATGAAAGGTAATGATCTAATAGAAAACCTTCTCTTTACAATAAACCAGGGGTGCACAGACTTTTTTAGAGGGCCGCATACGAAAACTTATTTTTATTGGAGAGAGCCGCACGACATCAAAGTTCAGTTTAATTCGAGAACTCCATAATTTTTTTTTTTTGTAAACCATATTTAATAATTTTTATTATTGAGTAGAGCAAGTGGTTTATTAATGTGACAGCTTTTTCGTCGCTCTTGGAGTTTGATAATTGCTTTGAACGCCGAAATAGCTGTCACAATAATAAAAAAATAAAAAAAACTAAAATACCTGAAGAACTTAGTAATAACAATATTCAATTTAATATACAATAACAAATTTAAAAAGAGTTCAAAAAAGTTATTACACACGTATATATAATATGTATTTTATAATATGTATTTTACGTACTTTTATTTTCAAAACATTCAATTGGATTTGTGGTACTGATGATTTAACACTATTTTCTCTAAAAGTAGTTACAACCTTGTGGTGATTCGAAATTTTCATCCGCATGTTTATTTTCATAACTGAAAATGTTTACACGCATAAATGGATTTACCCTAATAAACTTGCATGTTTCAACGTACTCGTATTTCCACCAAGAATGGACGTTTTTCTTCGCTCAGATAATGGTAGAAATTTAGTTGATCATCATAACTAAAATTATAACGAAGATTGTCTATGTTTTATGCATCAATAAGCTCCAGCTGCACTTCTACTAACACATGTCCAACCACAATTCCACGGGGGTTAGTAAATAAATCTAATGTAGCTTGACCTTTTTAAAATTGGTAAACCTTTTTTCAGAAATTTTGTTCAAATAAATTGATTTTAAATCAGTGTTACGTTTTTTACAAGTCTATGCATCCCTGCAATAACGTTATTTTCTCGAGAACATTTAACTTCCTATCACATCATTTAAGACGTGAATCCAATTTGGGGGGCTTTCGTTCAATTAGCATTACAATACGAATGATTTACGTAAATCATTTAACGCGTCAATAGACATTTAAATAAACATATTTCATCTCTTACACAGCCTGATTTTGGCAATTGTATGTTGTAAGTAATTTATACAACATTAGCATATTGTTCATAAACGCTATTACACATTTCTATGAAGGATCATTAGATGAAAACATAATACGAAATATAAGTATGATTATGTTTATCTTCATGTTATATTCTGGGAATTGACAATATGCGAGTTCCCATGTACACCTAAACTGTGGGGGTCCCATAGTTTATTATATATATATATATATTTTTTTTATTAATCTAGAAAATACAACTATCAGGACTAAAATATAAAGTGATATAGGTACCTACCCAATAAGACTTAATTTACATGAAACATCTTATGTGTAAAATGACCGCCTCCATGGTCGAGGGGTAAGGTTTTAATGTGAATGATTTTTATTTATATGGGACATCTATTGACCTTTTCTACAAGTCTAGAAAGAACTATCAATTTATTTAAATAGATTATTGATGTTTATAAACCCCATTGGAATATTTAATCATTGAAGATCCCTCGAGGTGATTTTTCCACGAAAACGGCGCTATAGAAGTAATCCAATTATTATTATTATTATTATTATTTGAAATATTTGTTCCTACCGAGGTGATCAATTTGACATACATATTATTATATAACTAATTTTTCTCTTTAATTTAAATGAGATCTCATTTAGTGCTGTGTGTGGGTAATATAGCTAATAGTCATTGACTGTTGTCTTTATATGATTTCCTTATCAATGTAAAAGGTATCAGTCGCATTTGGGAATCCAACCCATGACCTCTGTTTTATTTTCTGTTTTTTTTTTCGATTTTGTGCTTCATTTAAGATTTGTTAATATTATCTTCTTTAATGATAAAAATAAACATTTGTGTCGGCTATAAATACTAAAAAAAATTCGTTTATGATAGCATGATTGACTCAAATTGAAATCACATAAAATAAACCCTTGTACTTCTTAGAATACGATTTTTATGGCTAAAACTTTTTCTTTGTATTTAAAGTATCATATAGGTACCCCACATGATAAAAGTGAGTTTTTTTTTAATCTAAGTCTTGGGAATAAATTTGGTTCAGGCCGAGATTTGAACTCGGGACATCAGCTTTCTCCAATATTTTATTTTCCGTATTTTTTTCTATTTAAAATTTAAAATATCCTCCACACAGCATATCCAATGACAACATAGGTATTAAGGGAAATTATTTACTTCGAGGCCTCCTGAATGAAGTTGATTTAAAGAAAAAAAAAAGTAATTTATTGATATAATTTTTAAAATTAGAAATAACTTATTGAGGTTTTACCCTTCATTTCGATGATACATAATTAATATTGAAACAAATTTAAATAGAAAAAAATACGGAAAGTAAAATATTGGAGAAAGCTGATGTCCCGAGTTCAAATCTCGGCCTGAACCAAATTTATTCCCAAGACTTAGATTAAAAAAAAACTCACTTTTATCATTTTTAAAAATCATATAGGTATATCCGAGACACTATTTAGATTTTAATTATATTCGGGTAGAACCTTTGTAATCATCATAAACATAGCAGCCAATTAGATGGGATTGGATGGAGGATAATATTGACAAGTCTTAAAATTGAGGTAAGATATCGAAGAAGATGACGTAAAGTGAACTGGATTCATTAACTCTGTCGGAAAAGTGGTTGTCCCGGTAAGTCAGAGGTGCTGGGTTCGATTCCCAGATGCGACTGATACCTTTTTATTTTCTATAGTTTTTTTTCGGTTTCGTGTTTCATTTAAGATTTGATAATACCTGTATTGTCATTTTCAATGATTAAATATTACTGTGAAATTTGTAAACTTTTATAAGTTACTAAATAAATTGTTTATTTTTATTTTTATACAGCATTTGTGACATTTAGAAGTTTCCAATACATTGTAAATATTTCCCCACGGAGTATTGAAAATATATTTCTCAATTTATAAGTAATATTATGAATATTGACACTCTAAATCACTCCCCCGTAGAACCTGTCATACATCTAGTGGATATCTTTGTTATTCTGAATTTCTGATATTGTCACTTAGGGAAAATAAAGCCTTTTTCTTAAGGCTGTCAGCGCACGTCAATACCTCAATATTCCCCCGTTATTAATCGTTTGGAATGAAATAAAATATTCAAATGAATGTTTATTTATTAATTGATAAACTAAAGTTTTTAAGACAAGATTTTTGTGAATAGCGCAAAGGGTAACAATTATTTTTATAAACAATAATTATTAGCCTGAAACACTCATCCAAATTGAAAAAAAACCTTCCGAGAAAATATAAATGTCTGCGATAAGCCGACGTAGCTCAACGGTAGAGCATTTGACCGGCAATCAGAAGGGTGCAGGTTCGAGTCCTGTCGGCGACATTTATCTTTTCTCGGAAGGTTTTTTTCAATTTGGATGAGTGTTTCAGGCTAATAATTATTGTTTACAAAAATAATTATTATACTTTATTTCATATTTAATCACACAATCATTATGTGTTTCCATACTGAATTTTACATGTGTTGATTCTATTATTATATCAACCAATATTCTGGGTTATCGCCACCATTTTTTGCCCGCAGTATCATTTCCATCTCTACAAAACTTTGACAAATCAACGGGCAAATTTTTTTTCGTGTTTTTCATTTTCAAATATATACATTTTTTATAATTCTCTCAAACGGTTGGTATTCACTTTGTGGCGTTATTATTATTATTAATATCAATATGAAAATAAATTCAAGAGATAGCTATTTTTTTAAATATTTGTTTATTTATGAAATTTAATTCACTATTAACGCATTTCCAAATTTCAAATTTATCTAATTGTAAACCGGTTGTATTTGTGTGTAAATTTTTAAAACTTTATTTATATCAAATGAATGATAGATAATAATAATACTAATATCAATAAAATATTATAATAATAAATTAAATTAAATAAATAAAATTAAAATAAATAGCTATCTCTTGAGTTTACTTTCATATTAATATTAATGACATTAATTTCTTTTCTTTTTTTTTAAATTTCTAATATAAATTAGTTATTCAATGTTAATAATTGTTTTTTATTAGAATTTTTTATTAATTACTTATCTACTTTAATCAATTTTTGTTTATGTTTATAATTTGTCTATTCTCAAATTATTGTGTTCTAATTTTTATCATTTGTCTATACATGAAAATATTTTTTAGTATTCATATATTCCTAATGATGACAGCATTGCTGTCGAAACATGTAGGTATTTAGGTATATTTATGAAGTGGTGTAAACAAGGTTTATTTTTTAAAAATTAATTATAGTATATTTTTTCTTAAACGAAAATTGTGTCAAAACTCGGGCGAAGCCGGGTATTGTAGCTAATGTTTTTCCCATTTACAATAATTAACGCTTTTATGTATGAAAATATCTGACATATATCATTTTCAATCCGTTTTTTGTAATATCTTGTTACCTCTCGTAATCCGGAAGCCTTATTTAGAGACTATATTGTGTGATAACCCTACTAAAAGGGTTCGTTTTTTGTTTTGTTTTTTTTTTCTATGTGAAAGAACATCCTCATGAGGAAATTAATAAAGAGTATCTCGAATGTGCCCCGAACGTGTGGGATCAAGTATCAGCACCCATCTCAGAGGCGCTCGACTGGTTTTCAGATGTAATCGATTCGAAACGAGCAATCCCTCGCGGACAATCGACGAAAATATGTTTTTAATAATTAGGTAACAAATATATTTTTGTAACATGGAATGAAAAATGATTTTTTTCTTACTTTATGGTATATTTAGTACATAACCTGTCCACATAAACTTTATATTTTTTTGTCAAACTCCCTTCTCCATCTATTGAAACGTCTACCTAAGCGTCCTTAATTAATCTCATTCATTAAGTTACTATGCACATCATTGGATTTATTTGGATCTCCTGATTCAAAATTCAGACATATATGAATTCATACTCAACCCCTCGTGGATCTCATTGCTGCTGCATCCAGTATACTGTTGTTCTTGCTGTAGCAGTTCCACACCTTACATAAGTATTAGTATCAGATCTTCATAGTGAACTTCTAACTTCGCATCATCAGACAATAAAGTGATGTAACTGAGCTTAAAGAAAAAAGATAAAAAATTAATAGGAACCAACTTTTTCATTCAACCATTTTCTGTCATTAAACTTTTTCAATAATTACTTTGATTAATTGATTTTATTTATTACTAGCTGATATGTACCCGGCCTTCTTCGGGAATTTTCACTTGTCATTAGGGTGCCATAATTGATTTGACAGCGAAAGTAACTATCTCCAAATAAAGAAACATTCATTTGAATATGTTTATTTTTTTCAAAATATATCTAAATCGTGAAGTTCTTAAGTAGGTACCTACTCGTGTTTTCCATTTTGTAAATATTCAACACAAAAAAAACTTCTTCTTTTGAATATGCAATCCATAGCTAACCAGAGTGTTATATCTATGGGCTAACCTAAATCAAACATGGCGGGTTCAATGTTTTTCATACTAATTTTAAAACGTTATAGCAACAGTTTTACATATTGGATTTCATTCAAACTACTTTCTAAACCTTCCCGGCACTAATAAAAACAAACTGCTATTTTCAGCGAAATCGGTCAAGTAATTTTCGAGAATATCGAAGACAAACAAACAAACTTACATTAATTTTATGTATATGGTATAGATAATCTTCAACCATCAGATAACCATTTTTTTACTAAATTATTCCTCTGCAAATAACCTCTAAAACAACAACACTAATAAAAAAAAACCTTTAGAATTCCTCGACAGTACATTTTTGTATTCCCATACGTCAAAAAAGTGCACCGTTTACTTCCAAAGCGTTGAAAATAATGAGATGTCAATTCGCGATGGCGGAAGTTAGCGGCGCGTTCAAAACTCGTAATCCGTTTTCTAAGTTCCGGAGGTTTCTAAGGGTTAAAAAAAATCACACATTCATTTCTAGAATCCAGTCAACCAGACTCTAAAGGGCCGGAACGGAAAATTCTGTTTGATTTGTTTCTAATACGTTCTCGGGAGTAACTCAATACCAGAAATATGCCACAACGCTTGAGTGATTGCGAGTCTAAACGGTTGCTGGAGATTTCGTGGAATTTATCGATGCGTTTATATCAATACGTGAAATTGTGTGGATATTTTGTTTGTGCAAGTAAATGCGTGGAGTCTTTGGTTACTTCACAGCAGAGGAATTATTGGGGTGGAATATGTTTACAAATAAATGTATATTTTGGGTTTTCCCTACCAGGAGATCATTATGGGGGGAGTACTCTGAAGGAGCTGTATACACTCAATATCGCCATGGTGAAATACCAGTATTCAGAAACTAAACACTACTTTAAATGGCTTTAGATATGCAGATCTGAATAGTTAAATAGTTTCCAACCTTTCCCTTTCCCTTTTCCTTCCCTTCCCACTCCTTGATTTAATTTTAAGTAATTATATTTTAATAGTGTGATTGGGTCACATATAGTATCTAATCAAAATATTCCTGAGACCTGTTGATTTTTTTCCGATGTAGTATATGTTGATTATTTTTTTATTGATAACGGATTCCGTTGGGCAGAAAAGAACCCTTCATTGGAAAAAGTTGGATTGACGTTTTTTTACGCATTCCAGGCACAGCGCTATCGCTATCAAGCAGGTATTCCGTCATGCTATGTCAACTATGTCAACTTGTTCCTCTGTACATAAACCGGTCGTAATTACTGTGTTTTTATTTACCAACAGCGATGAAATCGCGATAACATAAAAAACAATACAAATTTTTTATTGCGAAAAACGAGTAATATTATGTCTTATATAAAATATAAGAAGTTTGATACCTAATAACTTCCCATGTTCAATTCATGTTTGATAATTTTGGTAATTATTGTGTTTTTACTTAATACAGCAGAATTGCTAACCAACCATTGTTTGTTGCAGATCTGGTGTCAGGGTCTCCACATCCTGATCCAGTACGTACTGCTGACCAACTACTCGTGGATGCTGTGCGAGGGCCTGTACCTGCACACCGTGCTCGTGGCGGCCTTTGTGGCTGAACAGCGCCTACTCAGGGGGCTGGTGGCGCTTGGCTGGGTTATGCCAGCCCTGGCGGTGGTGGCCTATACGGCTGCGAGGGCTGTGAGCTCGGATGCTACCAAGGAGTGAGTCTATGATACATATAAATATGCTCTCATTACTCTTTTAATCTTGCTCTTAAGGACTTTACTCTCATATGTTTCAACGCCATAGATCTTACTCTCATGGTTAGTACTCTCATAAAACATTTTCCTATGGATTATACTATGACGAGTATCGTTTGAATCTTTCTCTTGTGGATTTACCTCTCATGAATAAAAAATCCATTAAATCTATCTATTTTGGATGTTAATTTTATGGATTTCATTTCAATTGGATTTTACTGGCATGAAAATTACTCCACGGATTTCACTATCATAGATCTCACTATTTTGTATCCCACTATCATTGACTTAAATATAATTGACCTATGAATCTTAATAATAATACA
The DNA here is from genome assembly GCA_022606495.2 of Halesus radiatus. Classification (NCBI taxonomy): domain Eukaryota; kingdom Metazoa; phylum Arthropoda; class Insecta; order Trichoptera; family Limnephilidae; genus Halesus; species Halesus radiatus. The sequence continues at coordinate 53,144 of JAHDVE020006027.1, read as the reverse complement.
GGGCAAATTTTTTTGAAGAATGTTATTAAAACATCTCCGCATATCGTCCCCTCCTGTAGCGATATGTCATGACTCATTTTGATAAGAGCAGGAGTCACGGTAACAGCTCAGTATTTTTGTACGACTCAAAAGCACGACTCAATTAAACAACGGTTCATATAAGAGCAGGCACATATTAAAAGTCGGCCGGCCGTGGATTCCACGATTTCCAGCTCATACGACTATCGGATACCAGACTATCAGGCGCCATTCACGTACTGTACACACGTGTAAATGCGTTAATTATTTTTATCTCTACACGGGAATGTGTGAACCCTAGACGATATATGCTTTAAGGTGCATCATGGCGCTAAATATTAATTGCAAGTTCCATGGTTGGGGGCATAATATAGCCTTGTAGAAGTAGACACATGTACGATGATTTTATATAGACAAATTAGAACAATGGACCTTATTTAAAGGTGCGTCATCGAAGAAATGCATAAGAATACTGTCGAACATCTGAAATATATTTATCTTTTTAGATAAATAAACAATCATTCTTGAGTGGTTCCAAGGTTTGTCGGAAAGAGTCACAGTTCAATTGACCCGTGGTATGGTTTACCAGAAGTCGTACTCTCACGGCACATGAAAATGAGCCGGCACAGATGAACGGCTCGTTCATGAACAACTCATGTGTATTTTCGATCAATTAATTTTAAGTATTTGACATATTATTTTTGCCAACATTTTGGAAACCCTCGAGGATCATATTCTGTTTCAGATCATAAGGACATAAACGATCCAAATAGAACACCATTAAGAAGAATACCCACGTAATTCAGCCTCTCACGAGTAGTAGAATTATTTACAATAGCACCAAGTCGTAACGACGTTTTTGCGTATCATTCAAGGCCCCAAATAGCATTAGCCGTAACACAACATTCTACATCTACGTACATTACGGATAACGCCATTACCATTACAGAATATGAGCCAATTGAATTTTGAGATTAAGTGATTCGTTTCCTCCTACCAAAGCTGCTGCTACCATCGCACATTTATCAAGCCGTCTCAGCAAACATTATCCAACAAGAGACATACATATACAAGAAGTGTTTAACATTTTACTCGACGTCTGGTTACATGCTTAAATTCACAATGTTTACCATGTCCTATTAGATGTTGTGTTGAGTTGAGTTGAATTGTAAATGCGAAACTGCTACCGAAATATATCGCTATTTTATCTCAGCTGAAGTTCTGTTTACAGTTTCGGTGGAGACTTGAAGTCTGTACCGTGAGCTGAAACTTTAAAACACGGTACTCCAGGATTTGACGTCTATTCAATTGCTAGTAAACGTGTAATGCAATGCGACTTGAGAGCAAATCTAGGTTATTGCTGTTTCGAATAATATTACTGCATTTCTGTGCGGTTTATATGCGGTTCAATGCTATGGCATAGATACTTAGTACAATAATAGTTGGATGATTTATTTATTGTATGGTATTTATTTTTGATTATGCAGCAAAAACTTTTGGAAATTCCACCAAAATTTTATTTTCATTACTATACTGCTCTTTTTAATGCACATTTTTTTTTTACTTTCGGTATATTAATAATATAGAAAAGTGCTTAGATAATTAAAAGCCTTAGAAATTAATAAATCTCTCCGAGGAACGGCTGCGCTGTCTGTTTCATACATAACTTAATTTGGTATTTGAGGCCAAAATACCCATCCAAACTGAATGATATATATATTTTTTAATTAAATGTTTAGTAAATATGTAGTACATATGAGAAGTGTGTTATTTTTTTTTTGTTTTAAATTATGAAGTATATGCCATGAACGAAAATCAATTTTCATAAATTTACTTAGAAAGTTATTTGCGGGTATATCGTATTTAAAAAAAATCATATTTATTTTGTTAAATATGATTACGTTGTGGCGGACGCTAACTCTCAGCTGACACTTCAGTTGATAGCCGTACTGGCGCCTGTGCTATGTCTGCGCTGTGATGCACGGTGAAATGTGAATACTCGCGTCTGCGCTGTGCCTGTACTGTACTGTTCTGTTCTGCGCGGTGCAGGTAGGTGTGAATAGACCTCAAACTGTAATTTAAATGGACACTTATACAGAAAATCTTCCACCGTTATCAGTCGTAGCTAACATTCGACCGATTCAATTTTACTACTGCGTAACTAAACTTTGCAACTGTTTAACGTCATTTAACGGAAACTGTCTGTAACCACAAGATTGTTGTGAATTTTACCAATTTTACGGACTTTTCAAAGTTTTGGCTTTGTTGTCACCATTTCCAGCGATTATTGCTGCTAATCCACGTGTTACATACTGCTGCACGTACGATTTAAATTAGCGGGACACAGCATTGCAATAACCTATGAGTATTAAAGGCTTAACCCAGTGTTTCTCAACCATTTTTGTGACATACCCCACTTTAATCTTTCAAAAATTTCCATGCCTTCCGATCTCCTTCTTCTCAAGAAAAACATGACTGTAATATGACGTTTCGTAAATTAAAAATAATACGTAAAAGCCCAAAAACACAAGAATGAACTAAAACCTCAAAACGCTTCGTGTTGACATTTCCATCTGGTTTTTTGGTAATTTAGGTTTCCAATATCAACAAAAAAATTCCAAAAATCAGATTTTATTTTTATTTAACGTGAATGCATATCGCTCAGGAGTCCCAGCTGCTCCCAACCGCCTGGAGCCAGTGAGACTATGGCATTCCCGATTGGGGTATGTTGTGAGGAGGGATACCTTAAGGAGGGAAAGGCGATGGGAGAGAGGAAGGTGGGAAATTACCTGGTTATTTAGATCCGGTCACCAAACACGGTTAAAGCCATTTCAAGCAACGTTTCGATTCTAAATGGTGATTTTACCAGGGCTACACTAAAAGTATCTACCACTCTGGAACGTGACCTAAATAAACTAAGTATATAATATTGCGTGAGTAAATTGTGAAATAACATAATTTAATAAAATTAAATTTACTTGCGCACGCCGGGATTTGAAGTCGCGACCTCCGTATTCGTAGCCAAGGATCGTAATAACGCAACCACGGAGACAGTTACTAACCAATATCAATAAATTAATGTTCCATTATATTGGAATAATCAATTGTAACTTATAAAAATTACATATTTAATCATCGAAGAAAATAAAAATAAGAAAGATTTGCTCATTTCCCCCCAAAACGTTAAATTTGCCCCCCGGTGTGGGAGTGCACCCCACGTTGAGAAACACTGGCTTAACCCAAATCCCAAGTCCGCCGTGAACACAGCTTGTTGTTCAATGAATACCAAAATTACAAGACGTAAAAATTAATTGTTATAATCCGCCTCGGATTTTCTTAAATACGTTTGAATAATATTCAACAACGCTTTTTTACTCTAATGAAATATGCTGCGTATAAGATTCTCAAAAAATGACCTGTTTTAACTTTCATAATAATTAAATCAATTTATTTTTCAGGTCTTATTTTAATGGTTTGTGTTTAATACATCAAAATATTCGAAGGTTGCAAAAAAACTTTGATGAATTTGTACTAACATTAAATCTTCTTAAAACATTACCGGACCGCATTGTGTTAACAGAAGTGCATTTGAGTATAAATAATGCTGCCGCACTGTATGATATCCCTAACTACACATACCACTCGTCTACAACACTTATTAACAAGAGCAGTGGAATCGCGGTGTTTATACTAAATAAACACGTCAATGTTACAATCACAGAAATTGCAATGCAACTATCAAACTGTTTAAAACTGCGTGTAAAAGTCACTTGTAATAATGTCATTGGCGACATCAATATAAATATTGGAGACGGTAACTGTAGAAGACCGAAAGAAGACTATGTAAATGTAATTACGTTACTAAATTATAAATCGTATATAAATAATGCCACACGAAATGTCCTCGGACAAATCCCTTCCTGCATTAATCATACGAGTATACGAGATGTATTCAAAAGAAAAGGGGACTTTTGAATTTTCGCGGGCTGTATACGTTCGATTATCGATTTTAGCAAATCTAAAATTTCACTTCAATCGGACTGATGATGCCTCAGAAAACGAACCTAAATAAAAAAAATCGAAGAACACCCGAAAACGTGACTAACCTTTCCAGTTGTCAAAAACAAACCACTGATCCAAAATGGCTGAAAATGCTAACATATGAGAAAAATATGTGTACCAACATAACAACAAAAAAAACGATAATCGAATGTACACAGCCCGCGAAAATTCAAAATTCACCTTTTCTTTTGAACACACCTCGTATGGTGCAAGTCAAATAACACTGAAAAAACATATTAGTATTATGGAAAACCAGTATTACTGATCACTACACCTATATATTCACCCATAATATGGTCAAAAGAAATACCAACTCTAATCGAATTGGCTATACTTAGTTACCATTACTGTCGCTACATGGCGCTGCTCCCCAATTCAAACACAAGAAAACTTTATCTATTAAGTTGGGTACTTTTTGTTAAATAAATTTATGTTTTTTTGTAATTAGCTATTTAGATATATCTGTTCTATTAAATATTTAATATGTATTTAATAAAAAAATAAATAAACGAAGAAACGAAAATAATAAGAAACTCCAGTCGATTTTTTAATTTTTTTAAATCATTAATACCGTTCAAACTTAAATACAAGTATATTTCGTTTTTTTTTCAAATTTGTTTTCATAGTTAAAATAATTTCAATTTTTGAAAACCCGCCAAAACTCTCCAGATTTATAGATGGTCGGTTTTGAGGCTAGAATTTCAAATGTCAAATTAAGAATGAACTTTACCGTACATTATTTTATATTATATTCATAATAAACCGTAAGTATAAGTAATTAAATTAACTTTAACTCGAAGAATAATAATAGTACTGAGCATTAACATCATCATAATATCCGTATTGATAATTGAATTGCTCATGATTACTCTAATTTCTTTCATTAATAATAGCTTTTTTTATATTGAACGACGATAAGGAACTCCAGTGAAAAACATAATAGCTTTAAAAAATATATTTCTACAGATCATCAAACGGCGATTCCAAATATATTACTTTTATTGTAAAGAATTATACGTAGATTTTATAAATCGTTATATAAAAATAAATTAAAAACTATACCATCAATACATCATGTTCTGTTGGTACCAAAGTTTCGAGCCCAACAACTAGGGTTTTACTCACTATTTATCGTGCTTATGGCTTATATTTTCGTTGTTTGCAGAGTTTATTTCGCTCGTAAAATCATTTTGTTTGTCTTGAGAGGTTTTGCTTGAATATTCAATATATTCATATCAATTTTAACGAATTTGTCTACGCAATAATTTATACCCCTTCCACATTACAACAATGTAATTGGCGGAAGTTTCTTTGGTGATTATTTCTTCGGTTACTCTGGAAGAGGAGGATTTCTAATGATACCTCAAACCTATTGTTTCTTATAATATATAATATATTTATTTTTATTTCAAGCCATTGATTTCGTGCGTTTTGGTGGGCTTTAAAAAATTGAAACTATAACAATTATTTTAGCTATGAAAACGAACTTTAAAAAAAAATAAGAAACAGAAAATTAAGTTAGAACGTAAAAATTAACACAAAATAAAAATACAAAATAGACTAGGGTTCCTTATTATAGAACTTAAAGTCACCCAAATTATGTTAAAATTTGGTAAAAACTAAAAAATACAAATTTAATATACAAAAATAAAAATCTCCATACTAATCCAAAAACGTAATACACACGTGACCTTATATGTTCCAAATGCAATGGTACCGCCATAACAAGGTGTTTTGATGATACAATTTTTTATTCACTTTAAAATAACGATTTATACATTCTACGTACTCGTATAATTAAATTAAAAAATATATAACTCGTATAATTAAACTTGTAAATTCAGAATCGACGTTTGCTGATCCATCTGAATATATAATTTGAAAGCCGTAATATATTTCACTGGAGTTCCTAATTGCAAAGTAAGTTTTAAACCAACTTTAATTAAATTTCACATCGCGCCTTTACACTGTGCCATTTCATTACTGCAACAAATAATGCTTCTCGTATAGCATAGCAGCACAATACTTTATGGAGATCGTTTTTTTAAGTCTTCGAGTTATTAATTTCGCGAACGCGCATTCTACAAACTTAGTATCAAGACTACCTTTTGGTTCATTCAACTTCCATGAAGATACTGTTAATAGCCTTTGATCATTTTATTTCTTTTGTACTCGTATATATATATGTACAAATGTTTTTCTCGGTTTACCCGCGTAATGTAGTCCTTAGAAGGACTTTTTAACTCCTGACGTTTCGGACAAATCACATTGTCCATCTTCAGAGGCTTTGTCTTGAGTTTTGTTGATCGCTTGTGCGTGTCCGTTCAATCCAGAAGTCAAAATTCTGGATTGCAAGAACACGCGCAAGCGATCAGTTCAAAACAAACTCAAGACAAAAGGCCACTGAAGACGGACAATGTGATTTGTCCGAAATGTCAGGAGTTAAAAAGTCCTTCTAAGGACTACATTACGCGGGTAAACCGAAAAAATTATTCTACATAAATATATACAAAACCAATAAAATGATCAAAGGCTATTAAAAGTATCTTATTATTATTACCCGTGAAAATCTCAACCATAACAATGCATACTCCCAATATGACGCGAATGTGAATGGAAGAAGAAGTCGGGGACGTCCGAGGAAGACATGGCACGTTCAAGTGAGTCAAATACTTGAGTCGGGCCATGTCAGAAGTCGGAATAAAGAAGAAAATGTATGAGACGATGTATGAATGGAATGAAGCAAGAAGTGTATGCCAAGATCGAGTTGTTTGGCGGTCCGTCCTCTTTGCCTACCCCTGCGGTGAAACGGCGTGATGGTTAGTTAGTTAGTTAGTTTATGCATTATCTTTGTTTATATATATTTGTTTCATTATTATGCATTATCTCAGCGCTGGAATGGGTTACAGGGTCGAATTAAAGACAGTAAATGTATTTTTACAGTAACTATATTGCATACGTCAACTTGACCTCCAGTTGACCTGGAGGCAGCAAAAGGTTAACTTTATGTTAAAAAAACAAAACATACTGGGAAAAAAAATGGAACAATCGACTTCAGTTGCAAAACGTTCAAATTCTGTGCTCGCTGATACGATTTCGAATACCCCGACGGTATTTTGTTTTTATCCAAGTTCCAAGCAATATTTTAATTATTTTATTTTATTTTTAAAAACATTTCATTTTATTTACGAATATTTGTAGAATGTGGATGACGGTGTATATTTGGGAAGTATGTTTACGAGAGATGTAAAGGCCGTTAAGGATATTTAATTAATAATGTGGTGAAAGAGGTAGGAGTAGCTATAAGCGTAGGGGTAGCTATAGGAGTAGGGGTGAAGATATGAGTAGTGGCAAGGGTACTTATAGGAGAAGAGGCAGCTGTAGGGCTAGAGGTAGTTATAATAATCTTAACAATACTATTATTTCCACTTTAAAATTACACCTAGCTTACTAGAATTCACCACCTTGTAAACTTTACTCCAAACCATTAAAATCCCGAGCAAGACCGGGTATATGTCAGCTATATATATATATATATGTAGATAATATGTGTGTGAATACAGCTCAAAATCGCAACTGCTTCGAATTCCCAACTGCCTCAATTCTAAATGGAGGTATTTCACCATGGCGACACCGGGAGGATCTACAGCTCTGAAACGTGGCGCAAATGCAGATACAAGATAATATGTAATTTTAATTTAATTTGAAATAATATACATCATTAATGATATTTATTTGCGTGCATAAGGATTAAAAATCGCGACCTCTGCATTAGTAGTCTAGGAACTTCACCACTTTACCAAATATTTTATAATTGTATTTATTTATTTTTTTTAACGGGGAGAGAAAAAAAGTAATATTTCTGATTAAATTTTGAAAAAATGCCAAGCCTATATAAATTTTAAAAATATTTTATAAATATTTTTCTATTTAAAAAACATAATGTTTATCGTATTGCGTAATAATACTATCATTATTTTCAATTAATAAATAATAACTCTCCGACGTCCCTCTTCCGCTTCCAAGAGTTCTGAAACTCACACATAATATTTAAAAGACATAATTAACATTCACAGTACATTAACAAGAATATTGTACTGGAATGATTAATTTTTACATAAAAATTCAGATCAAAAGCGTGAATTTTTAAAACGTTTCCCTTTTCCCGGCAATTTCACAATCCATATTATAAATATTTTTCTTTAATTTTTATTTTTGCAAGAAAAGAATCGACTCTCTTAAAAAACTTAAGCCGTTCGATTGAGGGGATATAAATGTTTTATGAACCTGGAGGAAAGCAACATACTCGGGATCAATAAAAAGGCTTTACCACTTCCATGTGGATAAGTACTGAATCCGTAGACGGGGAGTGAACTCACTGGCACCCTATTTCTACCCTTACATCCAACCAACCCTTCCCACCCTTTCATTCAGATACTCGTTTGAGGCTTTATGGCTAATGGCCCCGTCCATTTGGGAAGCTGGTTTTGAGAGATGTGTATGTTTTTCTTATGATATGAAATGTGAAAAATAATATTGAAAAGGTTTAATGTACAAATGAATGTATTTTATGCTCAGGCGTATCGTTCTCTGATAGTCTTTGGAAGCATGATGGAGCATTGGAATATCCATCTATATAATAATAAGAAAAGATGACATGTTTTGGGTTCACAATAATATGTCAATGAGTAAAAATGTTAAGAGGAACCGCTGCGCTCCCTGTTTCATACATAACTTAATTTTGGATTTGAGGCCAAAATACCCATCCAAACTGAATGATATATATATTTTTTAAATTAAAGGTTTAGTAAATATCAACTACGTATGAGAAGCATTCTATTTATTTTTGTTTTAAATAATGAAATCGTGAAAAGAAAATCATAATTTTAGAGATAATTTAGAAATTGAAAATTTGTGTTCCAGCGTAAATTGGTCGTTTTTAATTTAATTTAAAGTTATCCTTATTTTAATATTTTATATTTTATTATATTTTCAAAGTAGACGGGGTAAAAATTTTTTTTTTTTTAGATCACCGTTAGCCCCCAAATAATTGTTAAAGGTGCCCCTAAAAAAGCGAAGGATCAATTCCTTTAATGGCCTATATTTCATAATGTAAAACAAAAATAAATTAATTATTTCTAAGCCGTACTAGATATAATTTTTTTTTGTTTTATGAAAAAAAAGTTCATTACGTTTAGGTGCAAATCTAAATTAAGTTTTGTATGAACAGGCCGCGCAGCCGTTCCTCTTAACTAAACAAGTTGGTAATATCTATTGAGAGAAAAAATAAATTGCTGGTGAAGCCGGATAAAAAAGTACTATGTCTTCCCCCTTGCCTAAATATTCCGTTTTTTTAATAACCGGCGGAAGCAGGTCATATTATATTGTGCATAACTAGTACCTACACCCTATTATGCCCATCTTCGACTTTTTAATAAAATTAATCGTCTGGAATAATTAATACTTCATCGCTTGACTGGTTATGATTAAACATTAAATTACGGTTTTTGTGGTTAGTTCGTAGGTAGATACATTAATCTCCGTATTATTTTCATTTATTTACAATATCATTATAAAACACTAGTTGTGTACCCGGCCTTGCTCGGGATTTTTCAATTATCATTAGGGTGCCATAATTGATTTGACAACGAAAGTAACTATCTCCAAATAAAGAAACATTCATTTGAATATTTTATTTCATTCCAAACGTTTGTTTTTTTCAAAATATATCTAAATAATAAAATAGGTACCTACTCGTGTTTTCCATTTTGAAAATATTCTTCCCAAAGAAACCTTATTCTTCGAATATGCAATCTGTGGCTAACCAGAGTGTTATATCTATGGACTAACCTAAATAAAACATGGCGGGTTCAATATTTTTCATACTAATTTTAAAACGTTATAGAACAGTTTTACAAATTGGATTTCATTCAAACTACTTTCTAAACCTTCTCGGCACTAATAAAAACAAACTGTGCTATTTTCAGCGAAACCGGTCTAGTGACAAACAAACAAACTTACATTGATACGCACATATATGTATATATATATGTGGGTATGTGTTTGCGTGTGTATGTATATATGCAACTATTGGCACATGTGTGCATGCTTGCACATGTATAAAAAAAAAAGTATTAAAAATTTTTATTATCTAATCCTTGCGGATGTATTTTTCTACTTTCCATCTTCTACTTTCTTTTATAATTTTTCCAATTTTCAGCATATTAATATACTAAATCCATATAATACTATCGACTAGATATACACAAGGCGTCATGGACACACTCCGAATGCAATATAACCACGCTTACAGGGCGCTGTTCGGCCTCCCTTGGAGATGCAGCGCCTCGCAGATGTTTGCAGAGGGAAGGGTGCATGGGTTCGCTGCTTTGATGCGCCACGGAATAGCCTGGGACGAGTCAGCGCTACCGGAGATCGGAAAACACTCTTGTCCAGGCCGTCGCCCAGTGGCATGGCGCGCCCCTGCATCGTATATGGAGAATTTCCCTCAGGCCACTGTAGCATAAGTGTTAAATATGTTATTTTAATTTAATTTAATTTTTATTTATGTTTTTATATTATATTTCTAGAGTGTGTAATTTTTTTATTCTTAAAATGTATTCTTTTTATATGGCAGACAAAGTATTGCACTCACCGCTTTGTTCTGCTGAAATAAAACATTATTATCATTATAATTACACTAGACTTCATACAAAGTAACTATATAACTTCATTGGTCACCATGAAACAGGCAGTCGCCTAGTATGGCGATCTGATGTATCTATGAAAATGTCTCAATTAAATATCATGTATTTTATAAACATATAAATACAAAAAATGCTTGTTTCGTGAGAGTTGTTTCAGCCTTTAAAGCCGTTTTCAAGGTGTGATCAGACCACTTGGAGTACACTAGTTTATTATTTTTTAATTATCGCTACACTTCGTAATGCGTGAATATAATGATTGGTGTCTGTACAGTTTATCATGTAGGTATTTATAATTCTAATCTCTTATGATGGTTATCGTAGTCCTATCACGGATAAAATTATTTTACATAAGTAACTAACTAACCAGATTCCATATGAAGCGGTAGTCAGCGAGCTTTCAACTAACCTCATTAAAAAACATTGGCCATTCTGAGACAGAAACGAGCTTAGCAGCTACGTTACCTACATATTAAAAGCGTTACCCTATTTTAAGCCCATAAATTCTGCCCGGCGTCAACCTCAAAATATGTACCATACTATTTTTTATATGGATCTACAGATCTACTAGATCACCCTATTCCATGCGATCCACCGTATGTTTTTCCCCGATTTTCGCAATTTCCCCAAGATAGAGTTTTTGTTTTTTTTTGATTATATAAAAGGAAAATTGGTGAAAGTTTTGAAAAATTCAAGGCCCACAACGATTCGCCGCGGTACGTTTACCGCGCACAATAGATAAAATAGAATGTGATGTCTAAACTAACCTAACCTAACCTAACCTAATCCAATCTAACCTAACATAACCTAACATAACGTAGCCTAACCGGATGCCATTAGTGAAATCTGAGAGCCTTTTGATTTATTAAAAACAAATATATATTTATAAATCATTGAGGATAATATTAACAACTGCCAAATCATAACATGAAACTGAAAAGAAAAGGGTAACTGTAGCAGTTGGGATCGGATAGGTATATCCGAGACACTGTCTACGATTACAAATAAATTCGGGTAGAATCTTCTAGTTATAAAAGGGTAAAATTTAAAATTGATGGGATTCAATTGATGATGATATAGATTGTTCTTAGAAGTCGAAGTATGATACCGATAAAAATGACGGAATGGATTGAGGTAGCCGTAGCTCATTTGGCATAGAACGCAGGTCCCGGATTGACCAAGAGGTCCTGCTTTCGAATCCCAGCTGCTACCGTTATCTTTTTCTTTTCAGTGTCTTTTCTGTCTCATGTTTCGATTTGAGAATAGTTATATATATTTCATAATAAGCAAACACTTTGTGGAATGATATGATGAATTAAAAGAAATGCACTTTTGTAGGAATACACTTTTATTTTGTACATATGTCAATTAGTGTCGATTCTGCTGAACCTTCATCGGGACTGAACAGTATATTTTTCAGTCCCGATGAAGATTCAGCAGAATCGAAATTAGTTGACATATACGAGGTGTGTTCAAAAGAAAAGGTGAATTTTGAATTTTCGCGGGCTGTGTACATTCGACTATCGATTTTTTTTGTTATGTTGGTATACATATGTTTATCATATGTTAGCATTATCAGCCATTTTGGATCAGTGGTTTGTTTTTGACAACTGGAAAGGTTAGACACGTTTTTGTGTGTTCTTCGATTTTTTTACTTTAGGTTCGTTTTCTGAGGCATCATCAGTCCGATTGAAGTGAAATTTTAGATTTGCTTTGTTTTCTATGTCCTTATCAGCATTTCTTCAAAAAATCCAAAAAATCGATGTTTTTCGATTTTTTACAAAATTTTTTTTTAGTAAAAAATCGAAGAAAAAACAAAACGTGACTAACCTTTCCAGTTGTCAAAAGCAAACCACTGATCCAAAATGGCTGATAATTCTAACATATGATAAACGTATATGAACCAACATAATAAAAAAAAATTTAAAAAAAACGATAATCGAATGTACACAGCCCGCTAAAATTCAAAATTCACCTTTTCTTCTGAACACACCTCGTATAAAAAATAAAAGTGTATTCATACAAAGTGTATTTCTTTTAATTCATTGTTAATCTTATCTTCAATGATTAAAAGAATATATTTTACAATTAAGTTTATAACCCTCAATAAGTTATATATATATATATTTATTATATATTTTTTATTTTTTTAATATATATCCGTAGGCAGGGAAAATATTGGGTGGATACCAAAACCAAAAGTTAAATATCAAAAAATTTCGGTTAGGTAACCGAAATCTTTTGTTTCGGAAAATAGCAAAAAATGTATGTAAATCATAAGAGCCGCTGGTTGAGCGATGTTAACAGTAGTGTACGGTTTATCGGGTATTTAGCATAACATAATACCGTACGGTTTGCATTCCTATTATGATCATAATGATAAAAAAGAGTGGTTTAAAAAAAAAATATTTTCCACTACACAATAGCAGCCATATAAGAGTAAAGTAACTAACAGTGGTAGTCCGCACGACAACATTATTGCAGACAAGTGTATTTTTGATTGGATATTTTATACATATTCTTAATAAGCTTTACTTTGTGGCTTGTCATAATTATATTGTAAACACGTAAATTTATTTTAAACCACTTTAATTCAAAATTATCAATTTAATATAACGATCGACTAGTTCCGAAAGTACCCTTCCTTCGTCAGGACTATATTAAGTCTTAACCCTTCTCTATTATTCATGAAAGAAATTACAGTATTCATGATCAAACTAATTATCAAAACGGATATTATGATAATGTTAATGGTCAATACTATTATTATTCGGTAAGTTAAAGTTTCTAAAAAGATACATAATTTTATTTCTTATTAAATTCATTGCTTTAATTATTAGCTCATAAAAGTTCATACGAACAAAGGCATAATATTCCATACTTTTATCAGAGTCTCAAAATTCTTTTAGTAAGATTAATTCTGTGGTACAAAATTATATTTCAACGCATTGATAACCCTATATATAATACAAATAGACTAGAGCACAATTAGAATACTCGTCTCAATATTAATGAAGGATTAATGGTTCCTAAGCATAGAAACAAATATGGACAAAGAACTTTAGATCACATGATTCCTAGATGTTTAAATATGTTACTCGCTGAAATAAAAAAAAAATTGTTTTAAACTAAACAGTTAATAAATATATTGAAAACTTGGCTAGCTGAAAGAAACCATTTGTATTAGATAATAGGGAAATATTATTTTATGTACCATTAATTGTTGTCGTTTATGTTTTATTTTAATTTTTTTTTTAAATTATTTTTGTATAAATATTTTTGAGTAACATTCTTGAGAAATATTTATTCTTTAAGTTTGTTACATGTATTTTTTTAATGTTTTTATTTTATGTATATATATATATCTTGTAACCTTACCTGTAAATTTTGAGTTTTGAATAACCTTTGTCATTACTGTATTAAGTCTTAATATAGTCCTGACGAAGGAAGGGTACTTCCAAAACCGATTGATCATTATACTAAATTGAAGTGGTGTAGAATATTTTAAAGGTTAAGTTACATCCCTATTGTACACAACATCCCTTATAAAGCATTCTCAAAGATGACATAATTACCTGTTAGGAGTTATGTAATAAAAAGTACGGTGGGGAGAACAAAGTATTAATATCCTCATCTAATATTTGTTGCAACCCTTAAAACAATATTTACAGCTTGTGTCCATTAACAACGTAAAATTTTAATTCATCGTCAAAGGCTGTAAGTGCGTTCCTTCATTTATTCACGTGCCCTTGTTTCCAGATATGTTCAGAAGTAAACACACGGAATATCCCAAAATTGCGCTGGAAAATGTGAAGTGGGACCTACTACCTGGAACCAAGTTGTATATTTAAGGGTAACACGTAGTATTTTAATGGTTACAGGGACAATGTGTACTAAGAACGTAAAAAACAGATTTATGTTGCTTTTACGTTAACATTTAATTAAAGTTTTTAATTGCAAAGGGGAATTCTGTGACGCCGTGTGGAATGTTTTTTTTTTAATATTGTGTAACAACTCTTCATTCTAAGCACTCGTCTAGTAACTAGGTTAAGGAATATCCATGATAATATGACGACGTATGAGAAGGCCCCTAGAATGAAAAAAAAAAATAACATTTTAATCTTTATCTATCTATGTATCATAGATATGTATCTATCAATCTATATATATAAATAACGGTGTTTGTTTTGAATGCGGATGCGACTGACACCTTTTTTATATTCTGATTTTTTTTTCAGTTTCCCGTTTCATTTAGGATTGGTTAATATTTGCTTCTTCAATGATTAAAAACTATTTTAATTATTAATTAGAAATGCAACAAATTTATCAGGTAAATAAGAGCGAACCAAGTTCGAATTGCATCCCTGTTATGGATACGTTTACTTCTCTCCCTTCCTAACACTTTTGAAGTAGGTCACTTAAATGCACCGAAACGAGTGCAAACAAAATTCTTCAACGAAAAATGTTAAAATGGATGAAAATCGCCACAAACATATCTAACTTCAAAGATACTATAAAGTATTCTACGTTTGACATGGTGCGTAGACACTCTCATTTTATTATTTAAAAAAATGTTATTTTATTCCTTTAGGACGATGATTGGAATTAAGGGTACTAACTACTTTACGAAAGACACGAACTTAATTTAAATTCAAATTTTTTTAACACGTACTCGTATATGTATCAGTGACGTCAGAATAATAGACAGGTGACACCCATTTTGGCACCAGCTTAGTTCACTGCCGTCCACTTTTATTTCGCGCGTTTTTGACTGTAGTAAGCAAATTATAGAACATTTTTAAATAGGGTCAAACTTAATGCTCGGTTTTTATTTTACTTAAATTTGAAGGACGCCCACTTCGCCCCCCGCCCCTATTATTTTGGCATCTTCAAATTGCGTGTTAGGACATCTCTATGTTTTATTTACTCTGTGATATGTACATAAAAAAATATTGGTTTCGCGGATTCAAGGGAGATTCAAATAACAGTGCCACTCTGACCAAAAAGACGCCGTAAGAAAAAATCACATTCAATATCGATATTACATATTTTCCACATGAACTAATTAAATAAAGCCAATACTTTGTTATAAACCACTAGTACATTTTATTTTTCTCCAACCGGTTTCGCTTAACCCAAGCTTCGTCGGGGCAAATATAATAAGTTAAGCTAAATTACTTGGAAGCAAATTTTGAATACATCACAATGGTGATTAGTTAATAACTAAAGAATAATACAGAATTATCGGTCATGTCTATACATGACTATTCACAGAATACAATAGAGTTAAATAGAGAGAATACAAAAGAGAGAGAAAAAATAACAAAATATTAAAAAGAGACAACAATATAAAAGTATTATGTGTAAGAGGGAGACAACAGTAACATATATTAATAATAATAGATAGTAATACAACAGTAAATTAAATGAAAATAAAAGAAAGACATATATTCCCTGGTTACGAATAACCTGATAATATTTGAAAATCTCCTACTACCATTACAGTAAGCGGAAGTTGTGGCTTATGTCGTATTATGGAGGACTTTGCCATCCGAGGAATTGAACTCACGACGCCTGGGTGAGACCCAAACGCGATGCCAACTCAGCCACTGACCTGTAATGGGAACATAATGAAGTCATCAAAGGGAGATAATCCCATAATATGTTTACAAGAGAGAGCACTTATTAATGTAAAATAGACTACTTGATTACATGACATTAATTAAACGGATGAGTGAGGCAACACAACAACAGTTGTTGTTATTATTGCCCCTTATGAAAATATAATTATTTTTATTTTTGTTTGTTTCAGATGCTGGATGAGTGAGAGCTCTCACACCAACATCCTGGTGGTTGTGGTAGCCATCACCATCTTCCTCAACTTGGTCTTCCTCTGCAATATAGTCAGGGTCCTCTGCACCAAGCTGAGGGCCAACCCAGCCAGAGGATCCCAAGGACCGTCCAGAACGGCACTACAAGCATTTAGGTAACGAAAATATAATGTAAGAGAGGAGAAAACTTTTCCATACGAACTAACCACTGCTTGTAAAACATAATATTGTTTGTATGATGTGTGACGATGGAAAATACATACAGGAAATTATACGATATCTGTAACAATACATTTTTTTTTTTATAAACAATAATTATTAGCCTGAAACACTTATCCAAATTGAAAAAAAACCTTTCCGAGCAAAGATAAATGTCGCCGACAGGACTCGAACCTGCACCCTTCTGATGTCCGGTCAGATGCTCTACCGTTGAGCTACGTCGGCTAAGAGTGCAGGTTCGAGTCCTGTCGGCGACATTTATCTTTGCTCGGAAAGGTTTTTTTCAATTTGGATAAGTGTTTCAGGCTAATAATTATTGTTTATAAAAATAATTGTTACCCTTTGCGCTATGCACAAAAATCTTGTCTTAAGTTTTTAAGAACTTTAGTTTATCAATTAATAAATATATTTTTTAATATGTTGTCGTTGGAAGATCGAAGAATCTTTCTCTTTCTGCAGAAAATTGCAAGATCCACCGAAGATTGCTCGGAACTCCGACAACGGATCCAACTACACGTTCCCAATAGGCTAACCAGATCGGACCAAATTCTTAGCCTTCCTCGATGCAAAACTAATTCAAAACAAAACTCCTTCATTTATCTGCCATCACATACTTTTAACACGCACTACTCAAAATTTGATATCTTTAACTCTACCCACACTCCATAAAGTCACACCGGCGATCCATCGAGCCTTTATAACTTCAGATACCTGCTTACCTCATACTACCACCAATCTATTAACTTTCTTTTTGTATAGATATACACTATTTTTTCTTGTTCTTTTATTAATATAAAATCACACACATACATTTCAACTAGATCGACCCCTCTCCCCCTACCCCCTTCCTTTCCAGACCCCATAACAAATTACCTGTAACTTATTTTTTTATATTTCTTCTTTATTTTGTATAATCTTTTTAATTTTACTTTGATTTCTTCGAAAAATCAGTCAAATCGGTCAAATTTATATTACTTATTCCTTAAACTTGTTTTTTTAATCTAAACTGTTGGTCAAAAAAAAATAGGTTAAAAAACATCTATTGAAATAACTATGAAAAAAAAACAAAGTGCGCACCTGTGAATGTATTTGTACACACCGATAGTGGTACAAAATAGTTCTAAGGAACGCCCGCCCGCAGTCCCCTCTTACCCCGCACTAGTCATACGATACAGTACAACTACTACGCACGCAAGAATCTCGTATTGCCTACCCTTTTGCTTTAGTTTTATAAGCAATTTTTCGTTCAATATTTATGAATGGTGTATTGAAAAGATTGCATGCAGTGTTTTTTTTTTCATTTTGTGGTCGAAAGTGCCTTCATTATTCAAAAATGTACTAATCTGAACCTTTTTTATACTTTTGAAAGTTTTAAAAACATATTTCATTTTACGAAAAATTTGTACAAAGTGTATTGTGAATTTATTAAAGCGTTTCTTTTCAATTCAGAAAACTTTTCTAACCTTGAAAAGTAAAACCAAACAACGGTTCGAACATTACCCCATAAGTTATTTCATTAAATTTCCACCGCCCAAAAAAGGATTGATTTGTTAAAGAGCGTATTAGGATACCAGAAACTCGACGTTGATAAAACTGTAGAAATGCCGTTATTGGGAGACCGGGAGCCGGGAATCAAGGCTTTAATCCAAAACTCTGAAAACAATTTCACGATTGACCGATGGCTCTATAAGGGTAGCAGGGGTAGTCTGTATAGGGGGTGATTGAAATAATTCGGATAGGTAGCTCCAGTCAGTCGGCGGAATAATGTTTCTTACTCAGAGTTCAGCGAGGGGTGTGGAAGAGGTATCTATGGGTTTATTGAATGGAATATTTAGGAATTAATGGTGAAGTCGAAAAAAAAATACAATTTGGTCAAGATACTCTTATAATTTCAATCAAAATTACTTGAAGAAGATTGCGAAGTATTATATAGTTGCCGCGTTCAGTTTATAGACTTATTTTTTTATAAAATAGAAGTAATCATTTTTTAATTAATTCTGCAAATCTTTATTACATTACTTTTTAAAACTGTTATAGTCCACTTTTTTTAATGACTGATAGCGAAATAGCTGTCACAAAAATAATCAACTATAAACTACCAAAACTTCATGATGACATTATTTTCTTCAGAAAAATTATATTCCTCATGGCCTCCTGTGTGAAGTTAATCTAAAAAAAAGTTGAATAAATATTTAAAGATAAAAAAAAAATTATTAAATTATTTCGGTTAAATTTACTTGTTTCAATGGCATAGTGAAATTTATGGGAGTAAAAAAATAGATCAATTGACTCAAATTTTAAAAAGTTCATCTAGTTAGTTCTCTTGGATAAAATTGTTGATTGCACAAAAGCACGCTTCTAACTGAATAATATTATTACAATTCTTTCAGAAATAATTCGTTTTCTCTTGGCACTTTGGCAAATTGCTAAATTAAATTACACTTGATTTGCGCAATTCCTTTAAATGTGGTTCCTCGTTCATTTTTAGCGAAAGCGTTTATTTTCGGGAGCTGAATAATTCATCGGTTCATAGTTGATAAATTCCGGAGTTTCCCGAAGAGTGCTCAACAATACTCGTGCTTTTGCCATGTAAAACAGATGGTAAACATTAAGAATACTTTTTTTAATCTACATATTGGTGTAGCATATGCCTTGTACTTTTGGCTAGGTATAAAATTAAATTTTAACGTATTTCTTTGAAAATACGTTAAAATCCTGAGTATAAAAAAGTTAAGAGTGTTTTAAACACATATTGTTTTTTTTTTCTATATTGGTTAAAATATTATTTTGTGTTTTATTCCTTATATCATTACCAACATAATTTTGGACAACGATATACTAAAAACAGTGTTAAATTATGTAATTGCCCATTCGTTCACATATGCCTTATTTAAGGTAAAAAAAAGTGCCGGATTAAAAATATGTTACGTTATTTGATATAATTTTTTCAAGTACGTAATATCTCTTGTCTACATGGCCAAATCAATCATATTTCATTAAAAACGTAAACAACTAAAAGTCACTGATACCGAAATTTCGTCTTTACGGAAAAATGTTCTACAGAGTACATATTCTGTTGTGGGACAAAGGTAAAAGAATAATGAAGGAAAATAATACAACCCAAGCTTACAGGATAAATTAGAAACATTGTAAAAATAATGCACGTGGAGAAAATGGCGAATTTGTTATGCCACCTCACTGATGTGTCGCTCAATATATCTAAATCCGATGCCAATGGAGTCGACAACATAAATCCTCGCCAGGCATGACCATTAAAACTTTAGTCCCGCAGGCCGGGGATAAAGCATTTGATGACGAATATAGTCATCGGAAATATAAAAGCGAATGCTTCCCATAATGATTGAACATGCAAACCATTCATGAATCATTCCGAAAAATTGTTTAGCAGTGTTCTCAATCAGACACGTACATACAAGAGATCAAACTCGATGAATGAACCCTGGTTCGCACGTATTGATGAATAATGTTATTTATGTAACGAAAGACATAAAATACGATTTGATTTGAAGGCCATGAAAATAATTTCCGATTTTCGTTAGATCAGGAACGGCTGCGCGGCCTGTTTCATAAAAAACTTAATTTTGGATTTGAGGCCAAAATACTCACCATTTCATGATCTTTTTTTTTCATCAAAAAGTATAGTAAATATCTAGTACGGATTAGAAGTAATTCATTTATTTTTTGTTTTACATTAGAAATATGGACCATTAGAGGAATTAATTTTTCGCGATTTTAGAGGCACCTTTAACAATTATTTGGGAGCTAACGATGATCCACATTTTTATTTACGTAATCATATTTACATAGCAAATAAGATAATTAAAAAAAAAATACAATAAAGCCGCGAATAATTTCTTAAGTTGCCTCTAAAATTATGATTTAAAACAAAAATTTAACAACCTTTATTTAAAAAATATATGTCATTCAGTTTGGATGTGTATTTTGGCTTCAAATCCAAAATTAAGTTATCTGTGAAACAGGCAGCGCAGCCGTTCCTCTTAATAAAACTATCAATAAAAATATGATATTTTAAATAACTAATGTTTTTCGTGCACCTACATCACTCGTTTGTTTTGTATACATGAAAACATTCCCGTGTTAAGAATAACGTAATAATATTTGGAAATCGCCCACTACCATCGACGTAAGTGGAAAATGTTGCTTGCGTCGTGATGGGGAACTTAGTCAGCCGAGAAATTGAACTCACGATGCCTGGGTGGGAACCGGACGCGATGCCAACTCTGCCACCAACCGGCACTTTATTTTATAACAGTATGTAAACCGGTATCGGTGTGTTTGTGCTTTCGTCGAAGACTGAAAGAAATAAAATAATACTCTATATTTTAGGTATTAAATATTTTACATTTTTCAATTTATAATGTTTCATCACAAAGTTTCACACTAATTTTTGGGGCACTTTAATGTTTAATAAGGTCATTATATTTATAATAAACAGCCTTTTTGATATTTCGTGCATATATACGTTTTAGAGCCTTTTTTGTCAATAATATAAACTTTATGCCATTTAATTCTTCACAAATGAGGTTACCACGGTCTTTAAAACATTTCAGTCATTCTTTATGCATACAAGGTATGAATGGTGAATATATTATACTTTTTATGTGCATTATAAGCTTATTTCCAATAATTATTTATCGATAAATGAATTAAAAATATACATAGTATTCAACACTTTATAAATATTCATTGATATCTACATGTTTCGAAAGGGATGTTTCATCATCAGGAATATTTGAATACTATCAAAATAATTTCAAGTATATTCAGATGATAAAAATATCAATACAATAATCTATGAATAAACAAATTATAAACATAAACAAACGTTGATTAAAGTATGAAAGTAATTAATCGAAGATGCGAATAAAAAAATATTATAAAACATTGAACAACAAATTTTTATTAGCTGACGGCCTCCATGGTCGAGGGAAAGGCTCTCGATTACGAATCCGAAGGTCGCGGGTTCAAATACCGGCGTGCGCAAGTAAATTTTATTTAATTAATTTGTGCTGTTACACAATTAATTCATTTAAAAATAATATATAGTATATTTGCGCACGTTCCAGAGTGGAAGATACTCTCAGTATCGTCCTGGTGAAAGACCACCATTCAGAATTGAAACGTTGCTTGAAATGGCTTTTAGCCGTGTTTCGTGACCAGATCTGTATAGTCAGGTATTTCCCCACCTTTCCCCACCACTTCTTCTCCTTCCCCTCCCCAATACCTTCAGCCTCACAACATGATATGAAAATTGGGGATGCCATAGTCTTACTGGCTCCAGACAGTTGGGAGCAGTTGAGACTCTTTTGCGGAATTCAAAAAAAATAAAAAAATTAAATTAAAAAAGAAATTATTGTACATGAAATTATATGACAATAAATTCAAAAGATATCTATTTACAAAATTTGATTATTATTTATTAAATTTAATTCACTCTTAACGCTTTTTCTGTTTTCTAAAATTTCAATTTTATCTAATTGTAAGCCGGTTGTATTTTTATGTAAAAAAATTAAACCTTTATTTATATCAAATGAATGATTGGTTTCTAAAATATGATTAGCAATTTGAAATTTTCGTATTAAATTTAATAATTTAAAAAAATATATGAAAAATAAAAAAAATATATTAAAAAAAATATATATATATATATATTTTTTTAATTTCTAATGTAAAATTGTTATTCAATGTTTCATAATTTTTTTATTGGCATTTTTCATTAGTACTTACTTATTTTTTGTGTATGTTAATAATTTCTCTATATTTAAATTATTGTATTCTTATTTTTATCATTTGTCTATACTTGAAATTATTTTTTAGTATTCATATATTCCTGATGATGAAAGCATCGCTTTCGAATCATGTAGATATCAATGTATATTTATAAAGTGTTGAATGCTAAGTATATTTTTTAATTAATTTATTAATAATGACGCCCCAAAGTGAATACCAATCATTTGACGAAATTATAATTATTTATCGTACTATAATTTGAAAGAAGGAACCACCTTGTTCAACGTTGATTTTTCTTTTATCTGGGACATAAATCTGATTTTCTTTTGAAACAAACACATTCGATCTTTCGTACAAAGATCGAGACCATTTCTAGGGAAAGTGCGAGATGGCCATTTCTAACCACGTTCCTTGTAACATGTTTTTGTTCATATTTCGTTCAGCTAATTTTGACTGCTTATATGAGGAATAAGAAACTCTTAATTGTAAATAATGTTTCAAAATTTAAAAAAAAAGGCTATACATCCTCTAGAAATATTCGATCGGGTCTTTCGAAATATGAATATACTATATTTATATCTTGTATGCGCCTTATTGTTGCATTTCTAGTATCGCGTACTTTTAGTCTTCTATTTTGTGGTAAATATCGTGTACACCAACACAAACATTATCTATATTACATTCTTGATTTGCTTTTATTTCTATTATTTTCATTTATTAACTACTGTCACTAGATGGCGCTGCTCCCCAACGCAAACACGAGAAATCTCTCTCAATTGAGTTGGGAACTTTTTGTTAAATAAATTTAACCTTTTTTTGTAACTATATCTGTACTATTAAATATTTTATAAAAAATAAAAAAAATATTAAAAAAAAGAAGTTGTTTTTCTTCTTCAATGTTTCCATGGAGGAAAATAAACAACGCTTATGTTGGTTTTTTACTTAGATTTTGCACTTTGTTTGCGATGAGTATTTTTTTATTTGATATTTTAAACGTTTTTCATATCATTCGATTAGAGGACATTAAAACGATTTACTGGAAAATATAGGTGAACTAGGTGTTTCTGTTATTACTCATCTGTAATTAACTTCATAAACATTTTACGTAAAGTTTTTTTTTTTTTAAATTTGTTAAACTACTTGTGATTACCGGCATATTCTATTTGCAAAAGGGAGTAAAACGTAAAAAAATGGAATTTCTATAGTTAAAGCAGTAAACGTTTGTGACAAATCAGTAGAAATTGTCCAACGGTAAGAGTTAAAAAATGTATACGAGTACAACTCTTATTTAACTCTCAGGATTTTTTAATCGACGTTTTATTTCGAGCTAACAACATAATTTCCAAAATGGGCTATGGAGCCTAAAATAAAAATAATAACGTATCATTTATATAGCGCAGTTTTGTGATATTTCACTTCAAGTGGGCTTTACTATAATAAACTTTAAAATAATGATTTAATAATTCCATTATGTGGTATTCCTACAGTGTTCCTTTCATATTATATTCATAAACATATTCTATTTATATATTGTTAATATATTGTATGCATTCTTACTTATTCTTAACATTACTCCTACAGTATCTCTTTGGTACATAATCATCTGATAAAATTACAAAATATTATACAGTATATGCAAAGCGAAACAAAACTGTAAAAAGATAAGACGTTCACAGTGCATGAGAATATGTTGTGTTTTTATAAAAATGTTTTAATTATTTCAATCACGAACTTGAAATATCCCTTTTAATGTCATAAGACAAGGCGGACACAAGACATAAGAATTTGTATTTGTATTTTTGTAAGTAACGAACTAACTAACCATAACTCCATTTCTCCTAATGGGTAGGCAGAGAACATAGACCACCACACAACTCCGTCCTGATAAACACTACTTGCTTCATTCATATGCATGTATCGTTTCACATTCTCTTTTGGTATTCTGACTTTTGACAAGACCCGACTTTCTGATTTCTATTAATTTTGTGTAAGTATATGGCACACTAATTCACATCCCATTCAACCTCTCTGAATCAATTTTTTTAAACTTGTTTTACTCTTTTTCCGTGTGTT
The DNA here is from genome assembly GCA_022606495.2 of Halesus radiatus. NCBI lineage: Eukaryota > Metazoa > Arthropoda > Insecta > Trichoptera > Limnephilidae > Halesus > Halesus radiatus. The sequence continues at coordinate 28,465 of JAHDVE020006027.1, read as the reverse complement.
CTGTATCCACTTTTATCATCTTCATAAAAGTTGATATCCCATTAACCAGGTGTGTTCCTTACAGGGCCACATTTCTCTTGGTGCCGCTGCTGGGCCTGCAGTACCTCGTGTCCCCGTTCCGACCCGCCAACAACCACCCCTGGGAGATAGTGTATGAATACGTGGCAGCCGTTACAGCATCTCTACAGGTAACAGATCACACTTATCTCAATCTTGACACCTCCTTGACTGCCTTGGTCTCCTGGTAGCTGCTGTAGACAAAGAGATATTTGGTTCCATATAATATCAAATGTCTCCAGGGATGGAATGGTAATATATCCGGGTCCACGTACATATTATATCATTTTACCGTATCAGTTCACTGTATTAGTATCACCAAAGCGTTTCATGATATCTAATGCAAATGGGTGTGATACACAGTCATATAATACGTCGCTCTGTTTCATCGTTCCATCTCGATTTGGTTTTTGCCCGATCATCAAGGGAATTACGGATTTATTTGAGGTATTTGATACGCGATCATGGAAATGTAGGTACAATGGGAGTAGCGTCCTAAACTTGATACGAGCCTTGACGCGATACGGTGATTTGATACAGTAAAATTGTACATACGTGGAGCCACCTCTATTAGCTGTGGCTGCTCCATTACCACAGACCCCACAGGGAATGGTCAAAACGGCAACGATAATGTAAGATATCAGTTTTTATTTTCATATGAAGCGGTAACTTGGTGATGTGACATTATAATTTAAAAAATAAAACAATTACTTTGTTTACATCACTTTTATTTATACTTTAGCCGACCGGGTTTCGCTACTACCGTAGCTTCTTCAGGACATTATAATACGTATTATATATTAAAATATCAGTTTTTAATTGCTCTTACTGAAAGAATATTGAGAATGATAAAAGTTGGAACATTATGTTTTTGTTCGAACAAACTTTTAGAAGCTAACTGACTCAAGAATCTTTAAATTAAATGATTTTTTGGAATGTCTTATCGAAGCTTATAAACCCCATTGTATTATATTTTTAACCATTGATTATGATATTAACAATTCTCAAAATGTAACACGAAACCCCCATAAAATTACCCCCATAACTGGTGTGCTATATAGACTTCAAGGATTACCACCCATTCCGTTACTAACTGCAGTATATTACGCCATGGTACATTCACACATTTCCTATCTCTGCTGTATCTGGGGCTTTGCCTCGAAGAAATTTATTGCTGATCTGCAGGTGGTTCAAAACCGAGCCCTCAGAAATGTTTTTGGGACACTCATGTCAGGGACATCTACTCAGTTTCCGGTATCCTTCCAATCACGATCCTTCCTAAGTATGAAATCACCAGCACCATCCTACAAATTACTCAACAATCAACTCACACTAACGTCAAGCCACTTTACAATCAAGACATCCACAACCACAATACTCGAAATAACAATAAAATCCGCATTCCTCAAACACACACTACAAAATATGGAATAAAATCTTTAAACTACATTGCCTACACACTTTATAATTCGCTTCCAGATATGTACAAAACCATCCAGAAAAATAAAAAATCTCAAAATGATGGTATAAAGGAATACTTTTTAAGGATATTTAAAAATGAAAATCAGTAAATCCATATTTGTATATTTTGTTGTTCCCTTATATGTTTTCTCTTGTGTGTTGTTCTATTTAACTTGGCCTTATAAAATTATTTCTGTTTGTATGTGAAACTTGTATTTTTGATATTTTGCTGTCAATGTAAAATTGTATGTACTATCTTCTACTTATGTATTGTAAATTCCTCCCGTCCTAAAATGAGTTTTGAAACTCATCGGGATTGCCTTAGCAAGAAATAAATATATATAAAAAAAAAAGAAAATACATAGAAAAGAAAAAGAAAACGGTGGCAATTGGGACTCGAACCCAGGACCTCGTGGTCTATCCGAAACCTGCGCTCCAATCAACTGAGCTACTGCTAACCCAATCCATTCTGTCATTTTTGTCGGTATCATAGTTCTATTTTGAGATATATCAATATCATCTTCAATGATTTTCCATATATTTTTGGCTGCTACATTTTTATCATGACTACAAGATTCTACCAGAATTTATTTGTATTCTTTAGATTAGTGTCTCGGATATGCTTATCCGAATTTTATTTATATGGGATATCTATTTCCCTTTTCTACAAGTCTAAGATTATTATTCAATCCCAGTTGCTAGCGTTTTCTCTTTATTTTCTGTATATTTTTGGTTTCATGTTTGACAGTTGTTAAAATTATCTTCAAGGATACTATATTTATATATTGGGGCACAAAATCACTTTTTATTTGGTGCACGGTTAAATAAAACTAGCAGTTAAACATAAGTGTCGGAAAACATAACTTCATACTAACCTATGGCTAAAGGGATCCACGAAATTGTAAATTCACCCATTAAAACAGAATGCCTGTAATTTGGACCCCCAAAAGTCATTATGTAATCAAAGTCGGAACCTACTTTTTTAGAGTCGAATATTTCATTGATACCGCATTGATTATTAACCGCGCGAATTGAATTTGAATTTTAAAATAGTCTTTTCACTTTTTCGTGGATAAATAAAATAACCATAAAGGATTTGATAAACATTTCTCCGCCCGAATAAATCATTCCGCCATCGAGAGATATTCCACAGAAGTAAAATGTAGGTATTCCGGAACCCGGATCCACTCAAAAACTTGCTTAGGCATTCTTCTGAGAACTTGGTTATTTCATTCCACCGTTTGAAGTCACTTCGGCGGTGAAACCATAGATAAAGCCGAAACAGCGCGCTAAAATCAACAAAAAGCCGCGAATGGGAAACGTACGGGGTTTTATTAGGAAGGGCGACACCAGGACCGCTGCGAGGGATGCAGCCGCCTCTTTTTAAATAAAAATGCTGCCCTGAATTTTAAAATATTCAACGAAAAAAACGAGTTCCCTTCAAATATTTTAGGGCGAACCGCTGTCTCATTAAATCGTGAACGCATCATGCGACTCAAGCCAGTATCCAATCAACCATCTGAAGGATCATCTCTACACCATCATGAGTGAAATAATTGTTGCAAACTTTAACGATGTGGTAATTTTCGGTTGTGAAACGTACAAAATGATCAATCAGAAATGTAAGATAAGTTAATAAATCTATCCATGCTTCTCTTAATCTCATTAATAACACTTCATTTTAAAAAAATTATGCTAATCAAATTTAATAATGTTATTATTAAGTTCCGCAAGTATACTAGTTTTATATTATTATTTATTATTGTGACAGCTATTTCTACGTTCAAGGCCATTTTGAAACTGAACATTGGCCTCAAACGCCAAAACAATAATAAAAAACTAAAGGCGTTAAACGCCAAAACAACTGTCACAATAATAAAAAAACTAAAATACTAATAAAATTATTAAATTTGATTTACATATTTAATAAGTTTAAAAAAAAATTGAGTTCCACAAATTACACACAAAAACAAATAATTACTACACTAACATTCACCTTAAATAATTTTAGAATTTATTCATCACATAATGCAATCAAACATGGATGTAAGGATCCCATTTTTATAATTGTTTGAAAACATAATAATTTTTTCGATAAGTCTTCGCTATAATTTTTTTATTAATTCTTTTGCTGAATTGTATGTCTCTGAAATAAACGATAACTTGTATATCACGAATAGCGTCGAATCAGCGGTGGCGGTGCAGGGAAGCAAAATCAAGCAACCTCCTCTTCGCTCGGCCGCCCGTGTGCACTGTACACATTGCGCACAAGGACGCGGCGCCCCTGAGCATGGGGCGACATAACCTCAAATAGGCCGTGGTTTATGGATTTTCAAGTTGGGTCTGTTCCTCCCCAAAGTTTTATGTAAATTTATGCGTTTTCAATTGAATAAAACACCACGAGAAAGAATAATAATTCAGTTCAGAGGAGCGGGCTTCACGAAGACAAATAATAATTGTGGAAATTTGACTTTTAACGGTTTATTCCACGACTTGGCACCATGACAAGTCTAATTTTCAACTGATTTTATCATTTTATTCGCAAAGCGTAAAGCGTCCAAATTAAATTCATTGAAACATTATGCTGCATTAAAATTCTTTATTCTTTATTCCACGCAGGACAACTGGCTAATTGAAAATGGACATGTAACAACAATACCTTCATGTATGTACGTTAGTGTGGTTGGGTTTATAATAATAATAATAATAATAATGTCTTTATTGCAGCTGAACAAAGCGGTGAGTTCAATAAATAGAGATGTGGAAATAGAATATAAAAAATAAAACAAAATAAAAAAAATGAAATAAAATAAACAATAAAAAGGTGAACATATTTAGCACTTATGCTATCGTTGCTTGAGGAAAATTATCCATCTATGGTGTAGATGCGCACCCTGCCACTGGACGACGGCCTGGACAAGAGTGCTTTCCGTTCTTCGGTAGCGCTGACTCATCCCGGCTACTCTGTGGCTCATCAAAGCGGTGAATTCATGCGTCCTTCCCTCTGGAGAACATCTGCGAGTCGCTGCATCGCCAAGGGAGGCCGAACAGCGCCCTGTAAGCGTGGTTATATTGTGCTGCGAGTGAGTTCATGACGCCTTGTGTATACCTTGTCCATAGTTCGCTAGTGTAAAAGCTAATGCATTTCTGAAATAGTTGCTTCTTTACCGGAGGACTGTACCTGTTGAATCTCCTGGCGAGCATGTTGGCTCGCACGCTCAGTACTCTTCTTTGGCGTTATATGTAATTTTAATCATTTAGGTCATCAGTGATGACATGCTCCAAATATTAAGTTTGTTTAGGTTAGGTTGGGTGAGCAGGGGCGGCTCGTAACTTTTTAGTGTGGTAAAGTGCTTATGTTGAAAAAAAAGATATTGTTGATGTTGTAGCCGAAAACAATTTTTTAAATTAAAAAAAAATGTACGAATTTGTTTTTGCTGGGTGATTCAATTTGGTTAATTGAACCCCCTAACTTAAAAATCATCATACAAAAAAAAAATAAAAAAAACTTTTTCGGCTACAACAATCAATGATACAGATTTTTTAAATCTTAGCACTCTAGTGCACTAAAATGTAACGAGCCACCCCTATAGGTACTGTTAGGTTAAGTGAGGTTAGGTTAAAATATAATAATACACCTAAAAAGAAAAACTTTGTTTACACCACTGTTTAAAGTGTAAATCATTCATTTTTTTTAAACAGTGATCTAAACAAAGTATAATTATAATTTTATCAATAATGATTCCACAAAATAATTATACATTTATTTAATATATATTAGGTGTGGGCATTTATTGAAATAATATCTTTTCCACAATGGTCAACTTGCTAATGGATGTTAAACATAAACATGTGTGTTGGTTCTAGGTTTTTGGTGTTCGATCTCACTTAGCTGAAAAACCCGCATACAAGAATCTCATTTTAATGAAAGCTTTTCCATATGAAAGTTGTTAGATCAGCCCCAAAGCAGGAAACAAAAAATACCGGCGCATGTTCGAGTTGCTAATACTCCAATTCGTGGAAACGAAAAGGGAAACTTTTGACTTATGAAAGCTCTCATAGTAATACTTATGTTAAGAGCAACGGCTGCGGGGCCTGTTTCATACAAAACATAATTTTGGAATTGAGGCCAAAATATCCACCTAAACTGAAAAATATATTTTAATATTAAAGGTGTAGTAAATGTCTAATGCGGATTAGATTTTTTTTTTGTAATTATGAAAAATAGGCCATTCAAGAAAATGATATTTCATGATTTCAGAGGCAACTATGGAAATTATTTGCAGAATACCGGTATTTTTTTTTTTTAATTTTTCAAATTCAAAATCAAAAAAAAAAAATATTTATATATATTTTAAAAACGTTTTTTTCTGATCGATGTTTTAGATTATGTCCGGCAAATTTGTGTTTCAACGAAAATTAGTTTTTTTTTCTAAATTTTAATATCCAATTAATTCCAATTAAATCCAATTAATTTGTCAATCACAATGCTGATTTTAACACTTTTTAATTTATTTTATAATTAATTATATTTTCATGGCAGATTGGGAAATTTTTTTTACCGCTTATTTGAGGGTTAAGGAACCCCTAAATAATTGACAAAAGTTGTCTCTAAAATTGTTAAAAATCAATTTATTTAATTTCCTATATTTTTTATCGATAAAAAAAAACAAATACTTCTAATTCGATATTTCCTATAACTTTTGGTAAAAAAAAGATAATTCGGTTTATTCGGGTATTTTGGCCTCAAATCCATAATTCTGTTTTGTATGAAACAGTCCGGAGAGTCATGGATGCTTTTAATAATGTATCAACTTTGAATAGCATAATTATTAACGTGTTCTGAAGAAAGGAGAAATGATTTTCACATTTCTATTAGATTAAAAAATATATATTATTTAAAAGAAAGGGAAAGATTTTACGAATTTGTATTCTGAAAATATTTGAAAAACTCCTTTTACTCTCAATATATTGGTAGATGTTACATTCGCAATGATAGAAGACTTAGCTAGCAGATGAATTGAACCCACGAACTATGCCAGGGTCCACCCGACAAATCTGTCAACTCATTCACTAACCGGTGAAATATATGAGTTGACCGATTAGTGGCTGAGTTGGCATCGTGTCCGGGTCCCACCCAGGCTTAAAAATATACTTAAAATTTGTTTAGGCACACGGACAAGCCTCAAACACTTCTATCGATTTACATCTTCGGTGATCTAAATATTGCGCATGAAAACATGTTTGATTTGTGAACAATTTCAATCCGTTTTGATTACAATACTGAAAATACCCTTCAACTCCGATCTGGGTCATAAATCCCGTTTCTTGCGAATGTGGAGGATTTCATTTCAGAGTTACAGAGATACAGGGGTCCATATGACCCGAGACTTGATTCAACTCAGTTCGGTAAAGTTGATTAAAAGTAGGTACTGTTTGTACATCAATTCGATAGTGTCAACACTTGGGGTAATGGGAAAATCCTGTAACAGGGCTGGTGACCGAATGACACGCGTGCCGCACGTTTTCACGTTGGTAGGCTGAGCTTGCTCTGTTCTGTGGATGTTTGGAAGCTTTCCGAGGTTCAGAAAGAGGTTTCTTTTAAATAATAAATAGGAATTAACAAATCTGCACCGGATCGAAAGGAAATCCGGTTGTATATTCTGCTGGTCCTTCAATAATGATGGAAGTTGAAAGAATTTGAACATTGACAGGTTATTCGTAATCAGAGAAAGTTTGGTTGTCTTCATAAAACAACAATAATATTGTAACAATTTATTATAAGCAATAATTATTAACCTTAAAAATCACACAAATTGAATAATCTTCCGAGAAAAAATACATGCTGCCGACGGGACTGAACCCGCGACCCTTTGGTTCGCGGGTTCGTCCACTATTCAGGCCATATTTCAGGTTAACAATTGACTTATTAATTGATAAACTAAAGTTATTAAGACAAGATTTTTGTGCATAGCGCAAAGGGTAACAATTATTTTTATAAACAATAATTATTAGCCTGAAACACTCATCCAAATTGAAAAAACCTTCCGAGCAAAGATAAATGTCGCCGGCAGGACACGAACTTGCACCCTTCTAATATCCGGTCAGATGCTCTACCATTGAGCTACGTCGGCTTATCGCAAACCCGCCAAGTTAATCAATATATACTAGTGTTTCATTCAATAATTACGGTTTTTTATTATATTTCACCTGTAAACAACCAACTTTATTTGTATGAGGAAGGCTTGTAACTGCTAAATCCCTCATTAATAAATATTTGACAAGTCAAAACATTTTTCACCAATAAAATGAAGACATAATTTGTCTCGACGCCACCTAGTGAGGGATTTAGCCGTCACAAACCTTCCTCTCATACAGGTGAAATATAATAAAAACCGTAATTATTGAATGAAACACTAGTATATATTGATTAACTTGGCGGGTTTGCGATAAGCCGACGTAGCTCAATGGTAGAGCATCTGACCGGATATTAGAAGGGTGTGGGTTCGTGTCCTGCCGGCGACATTTATCTTTGCTCGGAGGGTTTTTTCAATTTGGATGAGTGTTTCAGGCTAATAATTATTGTTTATAAAAATAATTGTTTAATAATTATTGCTTATAATAATTTGTTACCATATTTGTGCTATGCATAAAAAAATTTGTCTTATAAAACTTTAGTTTATCCTTTAAAATAACAATAATATTGTATAAGCACGGAACGTAAATTAGTAAGTTCTTATAGTTTATATACCAGTGGAATTTTTTTTTTAAAACCCCTTTTGTGAAATATCACTACAATGGCGATTTGCAAAAGTGGATAAAACCATTAAGCAACAGATAAAACTATCTTTAACCGGCCATTGTATTTACAACTAATAATAATAATAATATTATGATGATTTTTATAGCACCGTTTTTGTGAAGACTCGCCTCAGGGGTGCTGTACATTTTTTTTCCAACGCTCTATCTTATCACTAACTATAGACAATATAATATTACTTATGGCTAACAAATTGCATTCACCGGTTCATGTAATATCAAACTATTGACCCATGAACGTAATGCCACGTTAAAATTTACAGGTTATTTATTTTATATACAGGCAGACAATATTATAAAGGACCATACCTACCTGGCAGGTCAGTTGAGATAAACACTGTTTATTAGCGAAATTTATATACGGTTCTATACGCAGTGGACATATCATCACAAAACATGTATTATTGGAGATATTATTCAAACCTGGTATTTATTTTATAATTTATTTATGTGCTTTCTCGATTTTAGTAAAGGTTTTTAAGGATGGTACAGTAATTTGATTAGAATTTATCTTCCTAAATGTGATTCGTCCATAGATAAAAAAAAAAACAGATTAAAGTGTCAGACTTCGAATAAAGTCAATAAAATAAGATACCTGTAATGAGGATATATAGGCATTACATGATTGGTAACCTGCAGGTATATTGAATTTAAGCATATGAAAGTCTGAAAAGTTAAGTTTTTAATTTAGATCGAAATTCTGTTGGACTTGTTACGCATCTTAGTTCCGGGGGAGTTTATTCCAAGCCTTTGGACCCTTATACTCCGAAAGCGAGATCTCCAAACTTGGTATTTGCTTGCGTTTAGGCTTGATCTAAGAGTTGACTGCCTTAAACCGTTGTTTTTTAAGGTGGGGCCATTTCATTGATGAATTTAAACAACACGGTTTGTACTGGATTCTTTCGGGGCACTTAAGTCAGTGAAGGTTACGAAGGTATTCTGAAATGTGCGAATATTTAGAGACCCTAGTGATGTGCCTTGCTACAGTATTAAACACGTATTGAATTTTATTAGTTTGCAATTTAGGAAGGCTGGCATAAATTTAATTACAGTAATCGAGACGTGAGACTACATAGGAGTTGTGTTTTGTTGCCTCTGTAAGAAGGTTTTCAAGGACTGAATTGAGTTATCTTAGGTGAAAAACCCAGTGCTTACAATCCCATTTACTTTAGTTTTCAGCGAAAGGTCCAAATCCAAATTAATACCAAGATGTTTGACTGACGTTTTTGGAATTATTTCGCTACCTGAAACGGAAATTGGTGAATTATCTAAGATATGTAGGAATTTGTTTGTGACCACTCATAGAAACTTGGTCTTAGAATACGAATAGCTTGTTTGAAGACATCCAAATAGTTATTGCTTCCAGACATTCGGCTTTATGATTTTTGAGACTGCTGATTTTGTTTGGAGCACAATAGAAATAGACTTGCATTTTATAAGAGTAAGAGATCCCTGTGGTACCCCCAAAGGTAAGTGTTGCGGAGTTAGAAAGTCTATCTTCACGTATTCACAGCTTGTAGGAGATTGGACAGGTTTTGATGTCGAAATTCAAACCAAATGTTTCTTCTAGTCAAACCTGCACTCATATCCAGGAGTGAGATAAATTCCAACTTACCCGTCTCTATGGCAAGAATTATGTCTGACAGCACACGAATTAGTCCGGTCTTTATTAAGTGGAACCTTATATATATAGATTGAGGATTTGTGAACAATGTGTTTGAATTCAAGTGACTGGTTATTTGCGCATTAACAATTTTCTCAAGGATTTGTGATATTAAAGATAGATTTGAAACGGGTCGATAGTTACCTAAATTATTTGCATCCAGTTGTGAATTTTTTTTTAATATTGGTGTAACTACAGCTGACTTTAGTGGTCCTAAGAAGTAAGCTGCGATGAGACGCATTTAAAAAATGTGAACCTGAAAAGGGGCTAATACGAACAAACATTTTTTAATAGGCATGTTACAGCATTGTAGGTTTGATCGATGGCAGTTTTTTTTTTCTTTTGAATTGATGTGAATATTGACGAAGGGGCGTGAGATGTGGAGGCACGAATCGATTCAATTTTTTCAAGAAAAAAGTTTAAGAAGGCATCCGGAGTTATATCAAACTTAGGAAGGTATTTCTTAGCAAACTGTTCACTAATTACTCGTCAAGTAACTTTGATCATTAATTAAAATGAGGGTAAAAACTGGAATTGTCTTAACGGATATCTTTACTCACTGAAACAGGAAATATACGCTACTCGACGCGTAGCGTTAATCGGCCGTTTACACAGAGGTGATGAAATACCCTCCTGGCTTGGGATATTTCACCGCCTTTTACGGGGGGCTTTAGGAATTAGCGAAAAAAAATTATTGCAATTTTTTTAGGGTTTTGCTGAGATCCAAATTAGCATAAATTTGAGAAAAGTAAAAAAAAATCATTGATTTTCTCCACAGAAATCTAGTAAAAAATACTTATGTTTCTATTAATAATTCGTACAAAGAAAGATGTACCGGGCGGGCGGTGTTTGTTTTCTACACAAATCTACACTTTTATTCCGAGCTTGATGAAATTTAGCATACTTTATTTTCGGAACAAGAGGAAGGTCGCTGTCTACACGAGATTTTGAAAAGCCACCCCTTTCCTCCTTTCCCAGCCTTTAAAGCCTAATTTTGGTAGGTACTTAGTGATGAAATTTCGCACACTTGACGTTCAAAATAAGAGGAAAACTTTGGATAGGAGTAGGGGTGGGGTAACTGTGGCTGTAGAGATAGGAGTAGGAGTAGGAGTACGGATAGGGTTAGGGGTAGGGGTAACACATTACAACCTCAAAAATTCCCTTCAACCTATTCGGTACTTCAGCTAGTTACTAATAAAATAAAGAATTATATAGGAAATACGATGTAGGCGTGTTTTGTAATCCAAAGGTATGACCATTATTTTCTCAAATTTCATTTCGATTTAATGGAATGGCGATATACAATGCAGACAGTGTAAGAGAGACAGAGCGCTTATGATTAGTGTATTTCCATAGACTCTTTCGGGGCTAGAACCAAAAGGTACTAAGGTAGTGGCTACAGTGAGTTTCTTTTAAAACGACATGAAAGGCACTTCTATCTATTATTATTTATTCAGTCCCAATACATATCAATGGTTTTTTCGGGAGATAACAATAAATGCCTGCGCCAAAAGTAAACCATTGAAAGGAAGTTATCTATATACCTAAAAATAAATTTCAGTTTGTTTGTTTGTCCTCGATGTTCTAGAAAATCATTGGACCGGTTTCACTGAAAATAGCACAGTTTGTTTTTATTAGTACCGGGAAAGTTTAGAAAGTAGTTTGAATGAAATCCAATATGTAAAACTGTTGCTATAACGTTTTAAAATGAATATGAAAAACATTGATCCCGCCATGTTTTATTTGGGTTAGCCCATAGATATAACACTGGCTAGCCACAGATTGCATATTTAAAAGAAGAAGGTTTTTGGGTAGAATATTTTCAAAATGGAAAACACGAGTAGGTACCTACTTAAGAACTTTATGATTTAGATACATTTTGAAAAAATAAAGGTTTGGAATGAAATAAAATATTCAAATGAATGTTTCTTTATTTGGAGATAGTTACTTTCGCTGTCAAATCAATTATTGTACCCGAGAAAGGCCGGATACACATCACCTAGTTATATTATAAAACGGTTATTAACAACAAAAAAATAAAAGAGTCAAAGAGAAATGATGCAAATATACATGAACGAGTCTCAGAATAAGTTATGTGATATGTATCATGGAAACAGTTTAACTAATATTTTGTGACATGTGTCAAAAGGCAGTCGATGAACTGTCTACAAAGTACGTAAAAAATGTCAATATTTAACGCAGCATCGTTAAACAATTGAACCGCTCTGTTAATTCACGCGTTCTGGTAAGCAGAAGTTCTCGCTTTTGAAGCATAAAATAATACACGAGCTCACCCACGAGTACAGTTGTTAGGGACATATAAGTCAATCTCTTTAAATATTGACGAAGTATATATAAATCCGTAGAACCTGTCTCACTATTTAACTAATAGTTATTAAGGTTCTAAATATCGAATACTACCTTATAATGTACATTGTTAATTATTTAATATTCGTAAATCATTTTGACGCATATTTCAATATGGCTAGGTATATTAAATAAACTCACACCAGCTACGAAAACATTAAAACGGAGAAACGATATAACGTTCCAGAAAGGGGGTATTTTAATAAAGGAATGTTCGGTATAAAAAACCTTTAACGTTTGTCCTGTAATGACGATTTATTGCACTGTGATATTTCATTCCATAATAATCTCGCGTGTCTAAGTTTTCAACATTGCTGCGCGAGGATTAAAATCGCCGTCGTAAAGAATGAGAAAAGCGCTTTCATAAAACGCACTGAAATGCAGCATTTTCCGTAGCCGGGAGACCCTTATCGGGTTATTGTGGCTTGACCACGATTTATTTTTATCAGCTATGATGGTCTGGAATTTTCCACATTTTCTATTTTATCGTTGGTTATTACTTGTAATTTATTGATGTGTACGTACATAACGTACTACTTATCACGTCAAGACCAATGTTATTTAACCTTTAAGTATGGACAACATTTCTTATTAACACTACCTCGGGCGGGGAGTCTCACAGACTCCTATATTCACATGCAACTTTTATCGAGGAAATTATTCCCAATCTCTTCAAAACGACATCTATATCAAATTGTAGGTTTCTAATAATAAAATAACGTGTACATATACATAATCAACTTTATTATTCAAAGTATAGAAATATAAAATATCAACAGTTATGACACTTTTCAGGCTATATTTACCTTTTTTTAACAATTAAAATAATCTAAAACTATTTATTGAACAAGATAAACTTTTTATCTTAAATTCTAATACACGAGAAATAAAAAATTAAAAAATATAATATCCACTTCTAGTAATAAAAAAAAATTCAGACAATGGACGTATAGTCTGACAGACTCCGGCCAATTTTTCGATGAGTATTACTCACGTGCCATCCATCCATCGAGCGACGAAATCGCCTTCCTCGCTGGTCGTTTCGCTACTAAAACTAAAGCTACCGAGCCGCGCTGCTTATGTGAATACTGCACAAGAATCCCAACTCCCCGGATACAGTGAGATTATGGCACACACAAAAAGGGTGTGTTGTGCTTTATTCAACACACAGCAAGTAAAAATATAAATGAAACCAAAAAAATCACAAAAATTTTACATGAAAAGAGACTTTAGGGTTATTTCACCACGTCTCGACAAGTTATCAATAAACGCTATTTGTAGAATGTATATATATTTGCATTTCACATACTCTCAATAATGCTATATTCCATAAAAAGACAACTTAACTAGAGCTCAAACCGACAAATAGTGGTTATTTATCAGATTTAAAGATGGCGTCAAGCGTCCAAACGTTAAACCATTCCGACACCTGCTGGTGAAGTGAGCCAATTATTGAGTTTATTGTGGATTTTATTGAGGATTTTGCCATAATTGAAGATGCAAAGTACACGACAGGGCGGCAATGTGAAAACTACGAATTCTAAGAGCTCGTGTTAATTTTTGGGGGTATTGGACGACGTTGACTTCAAATCGCGATTTCGATTCACAAAGAATGCCGTGAATATAATCCACCACCAAATCAAGGAGAACATATGTCCAAGGACTAACCCTCTTCATATTTACCGTAATTTTAACATACGCCCTCAAAATATATCACGGAATATTTGTACTTACTCGCATCATATTAATCTTTTAATTTGGGAGGCAGGTGTGGGTCACACCACTAACCATGTAGCTTTTGCGGTAACATGTTTGACATGTTTGACGTGTGTGATTCTATAAAAACAAAAGACCATCGTTTCAGCAGACTGGATAATGGTTTGAAAACAACGATGTTGCTAAGCTAGCTCATCAATACTACTTGGAACCATATTATTTGTGGTCAAATGGTCGACGGTTTATTGGCCTGTTATTTATCTTATTAAAGACATTCAACGAACAGTTAACGAAGTATTTATTTCGATATGGTGAAATCTAAAAGAAGCTCACAATGACGTCAATATATTTCAAATAACAAATAACTAACGTTTTCAAATCTATAATAAATCGACCTTTCGCAAAATTTCAAGCTCGATCGAAAGGGCGGTGTCGGTTATTCTCGTGTGCAAAAAGTTAATTAAAACATATTTCTAAATATATACAATATTGTATATTATATTGATTTGATACTAAAGCAGAAGTTAATTTGATACTAATGTCTAAATCGATTTCAGTACCTATCTGAATACTGGAGGCACTAAAAGCGCCGGCCCCACGCAAACTAGGTTATCTGAAAATCTTTTAATTTAGGTACGGGAGCGAGCTTGGGATTTTATGTTCTTTTAATATCTCTTAAATTATTCTGAATAAATGTAATTTCGAATTTAAAAAAATGTAATTTGTACTACTTTTTAAATTTTACATTTAAAAATATCCAAATTTACTCTTGTGAAACAGTACATTTTTTATAGATAACCTACCTTACGTGTGAACAGTTTGTCAAAATATTACTATAAGAATTAATAACATGTATTATTTTAGTAGTTTTTAATTCGGTGACCTCCAATACCTTTTTTTAAATGCTTAAAGAAAATAAATCTATGAATGTTTTTTTATTAAATCCTTCAAGTATTTCGATTTTTATTATTGTATTCAATTCATTACAGCCTCCAATTGTGACAGCTGTATCGGCATTCCAAGTCATTTTCAAACTGTGGTTTGGCCACATTTCGAAGACTTTACTTAAATGATTTAATTTTCCCCAACCCACTTATATCCCACCCAACAGTTGTCTATAATAAAAACCAAAATAATTTATTTTATATGTAATAACATTATTTAATTTATTTTGGGTAGTTTTTTTTTTAAATGTGTTTTATGGCTTTATATGAAATCAGACTACCAAAAGGAAAAAAATCAATAAGGATCACAGCTTATTCTTCAAACGCGAGACATAATAATGCGCAGGCGGAAACCATAAACTATACTAATTATTTAATGGTTGTAAGAACCATATTAAGTTAAGGAAAATACATTTCAATGTAAAGCCAGTGTAATTAGCATTGTGTGAACTTAAATGTTCAAATAACTAATAAAAAATATATAAAATGGGAGATGACCTGTCGTTTAATATGTCTTTAGCATTTATTAAATTAAATGAATATGCATTTCATTTATCTATTCCATCGTCTTGAAAATAGTGTGCGACCCCTGTAATAGTAATTGTATTTATCTTCTACTTCAACGCAACTCTATTTCACTTCATAATATTGTTTAAATTACTTCATGAAAACTACACCTCCCCGCATTCAAATGGATTAACAATAGAGAATGAAACGCCAACAATCTACTTGCATACAGAATCCGTCAGCTTTGTGATTTAATTCGAGATCTCGGCAATGCAAAACATTTTTAATTTAATCAAGGAAATCTCGTAAATCCCATATCCAATTATAGAAGATTGTTTTTCTTCTGGATTCTTTTTTAAATGTGATATAGCATTATCGTGAATCTTGGTATTATTGCATTTTCTCTAAATACGTTGACAGAAAAACAGGAATACTTCAGACTCCCTTTTGATGACAATTAGATCGTAAAAAATACAGCGGGAAACTACGTTATTGGAACTAATTTAATTGGATTTGCATCAGACAAATACATAGTAGCCATCGTGTTTGCGGTTGATTGCTTTCCATTCTGGATTTTTTTAACTATCCTATTTATTTATTTACGCCCTTCAGGGCTTTTGCTTAAAGGAATAACATTTTTGAATTAAAAAAAAACTTTAATGAAAGCAGTTGATAAAAAGAACAAAGTAGCTTTGTATGAATATATTACTAATAGAGAAATGTACAAGGTAGCAGAAAATAAATAAAATTTCTATTTTTTTGTACTAACAATTCGTGGTGGAATTCCAATATAATGATTTGTAGATACAATTTGGAAACTTTTTTCTCCTCTTTATGTTGATTAGTTTAAGCGTACCACGGCCATAATAAACTTGTCATAATTTCAGAATTTGCCAATCTCTCATTATATAAATGCATTATAAAATCATCTTGATGAAAACACAATGTTACCCATATTTAATAGTTTTTAAAACCAAAGAGGAACATAAAGTTTAAATAATAATAAATAAAAAAGATCTTGAACTCTGCAGTATTTAAAATTAGAACTGAGAATAATGATTAATAAAATTTATAAAAATTACTTTATTAACCAACCCCTGATGCCCTATAAAATGCATATATACCATAGTTTAAGGAAAAAGTGTGCCACTCTGATGATGGCCGTGATAGGCTAAAAGCGGTAAAGTAAAAAAAAAAAGAAAATTCTTTTAATAAATCAATATAAAAGAAATAAAATAACACAAAACACAAAATTAAAAATTATAAAAAAAATTTTTTTTTACCAATTTCCAAACTTTATGCATGAATTGGTAAAACTTAAAATTGAACTCCCTACCAGTATTTCTGCCTCCTAAGTCTCAACTCCCCCCCAAATTAACAATTTATTTGCAAAATACATTTATGAAACCGGCATTAAAATTTATATCATTGAGGATTAAAAACACATGAATCTACACTAACTTATCTGATTCAATTTTATTTGCCCAAATAATATACTGTTTAAAAGTAACTAATTTTGAGAACAATCTGCACTTTTAAAAACTAACTGATTAAACATGGCCAAGATCGCCCTTAATGGGTGAAAGCCATAATACAACAAAAAAACCTTGTATTTTAATATGGTACATACGAAAATATCAACAAAACTGAATTCGTTTCCGAGTCTATCTATAACCTTTTGACTGGGGAATGAATTAAAGTTTATTAAATCAATAATAAATACTTTTATAATTTCTTCAAAAGATTGGTATTCACTTTGTGGCGTCATTATTAATACATGAATTAAAAATTACTTTGGTAATCACCACTTTTTTTAATATATACATATCAATATATTTCGAAGACGAAATTTTCCTCATCAGGACATGAGAATACTAACAAATAATAACATCAAGTATAGACAAATTATAAATATGGAATGTTATCAATTTTGATCAAGTCAGGTGCATCCATTGAATCATTACCTAATTGTTTGTAATTTTTTGTTTTAATTTAATGTAAATCAAATTTATTAATGTAATTACTAAATTTAAAAAAAATTAAATGGAGTTCTACGAATTAAACACAAAAACGATTAATAATAATTAGCTAATTTGTTTAAGAGTATCAAGTCGCTCATGGTTTTATATTTATCATTTGTCTATACTTGCCATAATTATGTTTTAGTATTCTGTATGTCCTGATGAGGAGAGCTTCGCTTTTGAAACATGTTGATATGTATTTATTTAAAAAGTTGTGATTGCAAAGTCATTTTTAATTCATTTATTAATAATAATTTTGTTTAAAATCACTTTATTTAATACGTAAATATCTACATGTTTCAGGAGCAAAATACAATTAAAAGTAATTTAGGATATAAAATTGTTTATCCTGAAGAGGGGAGCTTTGTTTCTGAAACATTTAGATATTTACATATTAAATTCAGTGGTTTTAAACAAAGTAATTATTATTGATTTAGTAAATATGACTCCACAAAGTTATTTAAAATCATTTGAAGAAATAATAAATATTATTTTTACAAACAATAATTATTAATCTAAAACACTCATCCAAATTGAAAAAAACCTTCCGAGCAAAGATAAATGTCGCCGGCAGGACTCGAACCTGCACCCTTCTAATGTCCGGTTAGATGCTCTACCGTTGAGCTACGTCGGCTTATCGCAAACCCGCCAAGTTAATCAATATATACTAGTGTTCCATTCAATAATTACTGTTTTTATTATATTTTCACCTGTAATTTTCTTTTTATTTTATTTTTTGCTCGGAAGGTTTTTTTCAATTTGGATGAGTGTTTTAGATTAATAATTATTGTTTATAAAAATAATAATTGTTACCCTTTGCGCTATGCACAAAAATCTTGTCTTAAGTTTTTAAAGAACTTTAGTTTATCAATTAATAAATATTTGACAAGTCAAAAAGCAATTTTCACCAATAAAATGTAGACATAATTTGTCTCGACGCCATCTATTTGAGGGATTTAGCCGTTACAAGCCTCTCTCATACTAATAAAGTTGGTTGTTTACAGGTGAAAATATAATAAAAACAGTAATTATTGAATGGAACACTAGTATATATTGATGAACTTGGCGGGTTTGCGATAAGCCGACGTAGCTCAACAGTAGAGCATCTGACCGGACATTAGAAGGGTGCGGGTTCGAGTCCTGCCGGCGACATTTATCTTTGCTCGGAAGGTTTTTTCAATTTGGATGAGTGTTTTAGATTAATAATTATTGTTTATAAAAATAATAATTGTTATCCTTTGCGCTATGCACAAAAATCTTGTCTTAAGTTTTTAAGAACTTTAGTTTATCAATTAATAAATAATAAATAGTTTATGTTCAACAAATTAACATGGAGCAGCTCTGGAAGTTTCATGTTACGATATGGTGCTAGGAATATTATCGGCTTTGTTAAGTCAGGTGCATCCATCGATTCATTACCTAATTTGTATAATAGTACCAAGTCGCTCATGGTTCTCAAGATAACTCGGTGAGTTCTAGTATATTAAAATTACAGTTACTTAATTCATTTGTTCATTGGGCACGGCTTGTTTCAAATTGATAAACATTACAACCTTTCCAGTTGTCAAAAACAAACCACTGATCCAAAATGGCTGATAATGCTAACATATGATAAACATATATGTACCAACATAACAACAAAAAAAATCGATAATCGAATGTGCACAGCCCGCGAAAATTCAAAATTCACCTTTTCTTTTGAACACACCTCGTATATCCGAAACACTATCAACAAAAATTACAAATAAATTCCGGTAGAATCTTGTAGTCATGATAAAAATGGTAGCACCCAAAAATATATGTGGATTTAATTGAACATGATATTAAAAGTTTTTAGAAATCGACGGATGATACGTAGCTCAGTTAATTAGAGGGCATCACGAGGATAGATCACGAGGTCCTGAGGTCGAGTCGCAGTTGCTACAGATATTTTTTACATGTTCTGTGTCTTTTCGGTCACATTTTTCATTTTAAGAGTTGTTAATATTATCGTCAATGATTAAAAATTATCAATGGTTATGGCTCGTTTGAAATTGACGAGCATTAAAAATTTGTGTTTAAATACACTTTTATTATTTTGCGATACTGTTATAATCTTTATGGACTTTTCGTAGCGACGGGGCACCTCCGGGCATTTCCGTCGTTTGCTAATTCGGTTGTCTTATTTCGTTAATGGCCCTGTCTCCGCTCATACATCTGCAATTGATATCCAGCGTCTTTCTCTGGACCGATCAACTGGACGTTTACTCTCTGAAATATGTATTATACTGAGTGGGAGTGTGAGCGAAGTGTCAATTTCCTTTGAAATACGATATAATTGATATGAAAGCTTTTCCTTATGAAGTTTTAATGGAACTTATGATAAACGGCGGAAGTTATTACTATCGATGGCCTCTGTGGTTGAGTGGTTATTTTATGTAGATTTTCTTGCTCTTTTGATATTTATACTTTAATAATTTATAATAATAATATTCGGATGATTTTTATAGCGCCGTTTTTGTGAAAAATCACCTCAAGGGCGCTGTACAAATCTTACTTCCTATTCTTACATTATTCCTATATTAAATCTATGACTTTTTTTTTTTGACACTATCATTACACATTATTTATAGACCATATAAAGAGATGCAGTTAAATTATCAAAACTAAATACGGCTTGGTCTAAGTTTTCATACATGTTTAATTGAAAAAAAATAGAAGCTAACTATATTTATTGCTAACGATATATTGCAAGACGCTAATACGAATGATAGGAGTTATGTGAAGTTGGGCGGCGGGTGAGGACGGGGGCCGGGGGTACTGATCCTTTCTTCCAATCTTCTTTGTCTTCGTTGGTGACGCCCCTGGGCGGCGTGACGGGACGCTCGGTGTTGGTCTGCCCATACGCCAGGTGGCGCTCGTCGGCCGGCTTCAGGATCTGGAAAGAGCACATCAGTGTGTCGTCTATTTCTCGCCCCAGCCGGTGGTATCCTTGTCGGGGTTGGACCACAGCAGGTCGCGGAGCAGCCTTGTCGGGCACGTCCGTGAGCCGCATGATGCACCGGATCTGCTCCGTGAACTGGAGGTCAGAACTCAGGTTGCCGTAACAGCAGAAGATCTTATACCCCTGGTTTATTCTAAATTGTGAAATAGTATTCTCAATTGTGCATGTAATTGAGTCATGAATATTTTAATCATCGTTTAAAATTTGTATATTCCTGTACATACTATAATAGCAGATATGCTATATATATAAATGAATAATATATATATTATTCACAATTATATTAGGTGAGACTAGTGAGCATAAAACGCACTAGAGGTGAACCTTTATAAAATTGCGCTATAGAAATTAACTCTTATTAATAATATTACGATCCTAAGAGGTCGCGGGTTTAAATTCCAGCAAGTAAGTTTTATTTGATTAATTTGTGTTATTTTAGCATTTATTCGTTAAAAATAATGCATAGTATATTAGTGGCACGTTCCAGAGTGCTATATACTTTCAGTATCGATACGTTAGCTGAAATGGCTTTAGTCATGTTTCGTGGCCAGATCCGAATAGCCAGGAACCTGCCCACCTTTTAATAATAATAATAATAATGTTTTTATTTAATTTATAATACAATTACAAACATGTTATATTTAATACGTAAGAGAAATTACAGGTACCTATTTAATATTTGTAAAACAATGTACAAGGAAAAAGAAATATACTAAAAATAAAAAATAAATTCAGAAATATTTAAATAAATTCAGGCAGTAGTGAAGATCGCGTCAATGAGAAGAGATTCTTTCAAGAATCAATAGAATTTCTCTTTTGAATCTTTCCTCACTGACGCAAAATATGTCGATAACTGAATAGATAAACGTACAAACACATGTTTATCAAATTTCATCATATTTGTTATTACCTTTTTATTTATTTTTATAATTCATTTCTATTTTTATTTAAAGACACTGCAATGTTGCATTGATATTAGTCATTAATTCAACTCATTTTGAGACCGTTAGTTTTTGCTGCATAATATTGAGTTTAACAAAGTTTTCAAGGCAAATGTGTAAATGAAAATATAAAAACAAACAATATGTACATTAACATTAAGAAAATAACATTAATTTTACTTGGGGTATTCACAGCCTTTCAGCCTCTACGAAGTGCACGTAATGTTTAATTTTAGCGTGTAAATTCTAGATGAAAAAAAATGAAGAGCTTTCTTATCAAAACCTCAACACTTTCAAACAGGGTTCTTGAAAGAAGAAACCACTTCCTGTTACAGTTCAATGTGCTGTGCGTTATACTCGTACGTTTCATTCTACACACATCAAATGTTTAGTATGAGAACTGTGAAGGTTTTTTTGTAAGTGGCGGATCAAGTAAATATTATGAAATAATAATCAAATATCTAATGCGATAAGAATAGTATAAAGATAGGTATGTATTAACCTTAACCTATATTAAGATTCAGTAATTATTAGGTGAAGCGAGGGGCTCATCTTGGCTTTATCAATTAATTACACTGAAAATTAATTTAAGGGTCTCCCAAGCACATATTTCACCGAGGGAGGGGGGGGGGGAGGGATTTTGACAGGAGGCCTAAAATAAATTATGGCTCGGTCGGCTCAAAGTGAAAACTAAATGACGCCATAATCTTTTAATTGCTTATAGATGGAAATGTTATCAATACCTGATCACAAATTTATAAATTTTATTTGAGAAGCATTCATTATCCAATTCAGGGGATTCCGGCATATTTTAATATATATTTGTGAAAGAACTATATAGTAGTAGTCAATTGATTCGATCACTTTGATCCGATCTCGAATCACCTACGCGTGATCGAGTCACTATAACAAAATAGATTCGATCATCTGATCGATCAGCTGCCAGCTCAGCAGCCGTGATAAGTGTGGCGAGCGACGATCAGAGATTTTTAATGCCGGCGGAGCTAGTTCCTACCCGCGTGTAGATCATATATATGGAATGGCGACAACACAGTACACGGCGCATCGATCGGTCGATCGATTTCTTTGTATTAAAAAAACACGTTAAGTGAAAAAATAAAATAATTAAAAATCCATAGCATCTACCTATAGCATACGTCAACACGGTCGATCGACCAAAGATCGAATCCTTTTGACTCGATTACTTTGCAAGTGGGTCGCGATTGAGCCGCGTCTTATAAAATTACCGATCGACATGGGACTAAATGGGGCTTCAGTTATTTTTTTTTAAATAACCTAAACCCTTTCGGTTTCTTAAAATAAACGGTTACTTAAAACTGTTTAAAAAAAACGTAATAAAAATGATTTACTATATACGTATTTTTTTAAAACGGTTGCCGCTAAATACCATTATAGGCTATATACCATTCCACTAATTCCATTTATTAATAAATTTATATTTTCAAATATACTTTTATACTTTAGAGAAATATTTTCCTTTATAATATTTAAATGACGAAGAAATACTGATAAATTACTAGGTTAAAACCAAACGTAGAGCCCGCGGTCACTTTTCCCAAAATCGGTAGTTTTATCAATCGACCACGGAGACCGCCAACCAGGTTGTGTGCATAATTTTCTCTCGGTAAGTGAGTTTTTTTTTTAATGTGAATAGGTACCGCATATTTTTTTTTGTGGGATTACGGCATTCCTTTTTAGGTTATGCTTTGAGGCTGTAGATGGTGGGGATGGGAAAGAGATGGGGAAGGGGAAGGTTGAGAAGCACCTGGCTATTCAGATATGATCACAAAATGAATGCATCGTTTACCTTAAGTGACCAGCTCAGGTATGGGGGCTCCATCGAAACCCGAGTAAAGTTAGCCTCTCAGAAGCTGGGCGTATTGTACAGAGCCCGCAGATACTTTAATAGTACACAACTGTTGACCCTGTACAAATCGCAAGTGCGCCCCATTGTAGAATTTGGCAGCCACCTCTGGTCGGGAGTCCCAAAATATCTGAAAAAAACCTTGACTCTGTGCAGAAACGGGCGGTCCGTTTGATAGATTCGCCTATCTTAACAAATGGGTTGCAATCTTTGGAGCACAGACGTCGGGTGTGAATGCTGTTCTTGTTCTACCGGTATTTTAATGGAAGATGCTCCGAGGAACTAGCGTCATTGATTCCCTCGGCACCGGTGCATAGTCGGAAACACGCCAAACGCGCGCCCAACATTTGCACACGATTGACATTTGTCACATGAGAACGGGTCGCTTCTACGACTCGTTCTTGTGTTCAACAGCTCGGCTGTGGAATGATCTGCCGGCCTCTGTATTTCCTCCATCCTATAACATGGGTCTCTTCAAGACCCAAGTTCACTCCTTCCTATCCTCTAAAAGATCCTCCACACAGCATCCCCAAAGATGATATAGGCCTCGAGGGAAATTATTTCCTCCTTGGTCTCCTGTGTGGAGTTACTGTAAAAAAAAAAATCGTCAACGTTACGGTTCTGAATAATTGTCTTTCTCCGGGGCGATACTTAGTATCTATAACTTCGGATTACGCAAATATACTGCATAAGTAAACACGTTAAATTAATAACATATATTTACGCGCAGGGATTCAAACTCACGATCTCTGTATTCATAGCCGACGATCTTAACCGCTCGGCCACGGAAATCAAGACTACTGAATAATTTTAGTTCCATACTTTTCTATATGTGGTGCATTTCATGCAATTCTGACAAAAAAATTATTATTATTATAAAACTCATCTACTATCTATTAAACAGACTAAAAGTTCGTTTACGCAGCTTTTCCCCTAAATCAAAAATTATCAGCGCCCTAATATCTGGGGTCTGAAAAACGGTGTCACTTTATGGGTCCTTTGTTCCAGGGGCCATAAATCAACGAATGGCAGAAAGGGTCTTTTAAAAATTGAGATAACGAACAATAGACGACCAGTGAGCATTATTCACCAACAAAAAGAAGCAGGATCAACGCTGTCAGCACGAATTTTCCAATTTTAATGGTGACCAGCCATTGACCAACAATTGACCAGAACATAATGTAATAGAGGTTAAGGTGAAACTTAAATTGTTATGCAAATTCCCGGTCACAGATGGCGTTAATTCTAAATGCTTTTAGCGCGTACTTTTAACTGTTGAGGTGAATTGTTTATTGGCGGATGTATAGATGGAATATGTATTGGAATAAAATGTTTTTGTACGTTCAAAGCTTATTTCCTTAAGAGGTACGACTGCGTGCCCTGTTCCATACAAAAATTAATTTTGGATTTGAAGTATAGTAAATAACTAGTACCGGTTTGAATTTTTTTTTTAAATTATGAAATATGGGCAATTAAAGTGATCAATTTTACATGATTTTAGAAGAAATTTTGACAATTATTTGCTGGTTTATGGTATTTTTTTTGGAACTGTCGTATTTGCTATTTAAAATAAAACATCTTTAAAAAAAATGTTTTGTCGGGTCGATGTTTTAAATTATGCACGGCAAATTTGTGTTCCTACGTAAATTGGTCTTTTTTTATCTAAATTTAAGTACATAATAATGCTTATTTTAACACTTTTTATTTTTATTTCATTATGTTTTCATAGTGGACGAGGTAAAATATTTTGTTTAAAATCCCCATTAACCTTAAATAATTTCCAAACTTGCCTCTGCAGTCGCGAAAATTCGATTTCTTTAATGGCCTTTATTTTGTAACTTCTTAAAAAAAGTACTTCTAATCCGTACTAGATATTCGCTATACCTTTTGATAAAAATAAATATCATTAGGTTTAGGTGAGTATTTTGGCCTCAAATCCAAAATTAAGTTTTGTATGCAGCCGTTTCTCTTAAAGAAACTTATAATTTATTTATTCATTCATTAACGCCCCAAAGGGCTTTTACATATTTTCACATTAAAATGATTATGTGAACAGAACTTAAAAAAAATAACATGATGCATAGTTGGTATATAAGTGTAACATATTTATGATATATATGAAGGTATAATAATGTATAAGTGCATGCCACAGAGAAGTTACAAAGGGAAAGATTTATAATTTGTAGATACTACTTTTTTTAAATAAAAATATTAATAGCCTGATCTACATAATACATAATACACAAGTGGATAATATAATACTCTTATAATATGAGTGCATGACATTGTGAAAAAAAAAATCATTGTGTTTTTATATTTCGGGTGATGTAAAAATGTATGAAATTGCATAATACATAATATAGTATATGATACATAGAAAGAAAAAAAGAGGAACAAGTTTTTGGATTGTAGATGAGTACAAAGATAAAATATATAAAAAAAAATTAAACAATAGCTCTTATGCGATGCTCTTATAATTGTTACAATATAAAAATATCGTTCAGGTATCTTTTAAACATGGGTAAACTTATGTTAAATATATCTAAAGCAGAGGTGAATTTATTTCCAAGTATATGTAGACGAGAAATGGGTGCATGCATTTGGTAGTTTGTCCCAGAATTATTGTTACAGAATAACATATTTTTGCCGAGTTTGTCGATGAGGTACTTTGAAATTGATTAGTTGCAGGAGATCACAACAGTCTAATACACAATAAACAATTTTAAATAAAAAAGTTAAGTCTGTTATTTTTCTTCTGTTTTCTAAAGTATGTATTTTGAGTGTATTTAGCAAGAATGTATAGTTTATGTGTTGTATTCGTATGTGTAGTTTGAAGATTGCAGGGAATGGCGCCAGCCTATATATCTGAACTATGCATCCGACAGGACTTAAGTGATAGACAGCTTACTCTGAGGTCAGCAGATCTAGATGCTACTAATCGTCTAATTGAACATTCAAGGTCTAATCGAGCCGTCTACTATGATCGCTCTTTTCGCGTAAATGGCCCTCTCATTTGGAATAAACTTCCCCCAGCTCTTACTAATATCCATAAATTGACTGAATTTAAACGGGCTTTAAAAACAAACTTATTTAAAAAATCCTTCTCAATTATAAATTTTAATTTCTTTTCAATTTATTATAAAAAGTCATTTCCTCGAGCCTCTGGTAGTTGTTTGGTTTCGGTTTCCTCCGTATATATATTTTCTAAAAAAAAAAAAAAATTATGTGAAGTCCGTTATTGCTGAACATAACCCGACTCCTATCTTAAAATGTTACTATTTTTGTAGTAATATTGTGAATGTATTATTGTTGTATAGCCATATGTATACTGTATAATATAATGTAATTTTTCTTTATGAATATGCACCTAAGGAGTACTGTAGGAGTAATATTAAGAATAAGCAAGAATGTATGTAATATGTTAAGAATGTATAAATAGTATGTAAAAGTAGCACTGTAGGAATACCACTGAATGGAGTTATTTAATCATGTTTAAGTTTATTTAGAGTAAAGCGCACTTGAAGTGAAATAACACAAAACTGCGCTATATAAATGCTTTGTTATTATTATTATTATTATTAATAAAACGTAAAAATTTGCGCTGCACGCGTTCAATATTTTTTATATGAATGGTATAGTATGGAGACCACACTATTGAATTGTATTCTAATATGCTGCGTACTAGTGACAAATATACGATTTTTATAACTTCCAGCGAATCAAAGTTTTTGATAGTTCTAATTCTATGACTATATATCAGAATTTAAAAAACACCGAGCATTCTCTGAAGTCGACCAAATACATGAATTCTGATTGGCCACTGGAATTATGCAATTAAAAAACAACGATGGCATATGATTTCAGTGATGACTGAATTAATAATTGTTTTTGTGTTTAATTCATAGAACTGGATTTAATTTTTTTTATGTAACGTAAATCTAATTTAATAATAATATTGTTATTGAGTTTTGCAAGTATTTAACTTTTTTTTTATATTTGTTACATTTTCAAAACTGTGATTAGGCCACATTGAGACGATTTAATTAAGAGTAAAAAAATTTCACCTATAAGTACCTTACAGAAGAGAGAATCTATTATCACAATTATTTTCTCAGTAAATCGGTTTCACCGGTAATAAATCATTTTAGGCACCATAAAAATTGTATCTCAACGTGGCCTAACAAACAGTTTTAAAATGGCTTTGAACGCCGAAACCGCCGTCACAATAATAACATAATTAAATTTGTTCAATAAAATAAATTAAAAGAAAAATTAATAAGAAAAAGTACTATGCTTTAGTTGTTTTAAATTTGAAGCTTTGGTTTCTGCCATCTAACCTTGTTTTTTTAACTCGTAAATTAGGTTTCAAAGCTCCATATATCATGCTTGTGAATGACACTGTGAGCTGAAAACAGTCGTGTTGGACTAGAAATGATATACAGAAAATGCTGTGTAAATTTACTTTTAGATCTTACCCTTCTGCAGATTTTATTGCATAGGATATCGATATTTTATGTGTTACAGGACAAAATTTTCCTCCGATCTGAGCAAATGGAAATATAGCAACCCCATCAAGGGAATTTTATAAAGTTGAAGAACATGGAGAAGAAAGAGTAATGTTGGTAAATTTTGTCTATTCATAACTAGTACATACATTTATTAACATGATTAAAAGCATTTCAAGCATTATTTCGATTTTTTGACGCTTTCGCTGTTGACGTCCCGAAATGCGACCATGATTGATTCATTCACGTGGGATTCCAATATTTTAACAGGCTTCACTAACTATCAGGTCTCCTTTCAGCGACAGCGATTTATAACTTCTCACAATTACGGTCCATTACAGTCTTCCTTGAAACTATACACAAATCTTCTAGAGTCATAGACCCGTAACCTGCAATGTCCCCATTTTTTTATTAGTTTTTATTCAAATGTTTTACAAGACTTAAGTAATATTTTTTTAAGTATAAAGCATAATTATAAGGACAGTATGTAAGTATAATGCATATTATTATAATAAAAGTACAATGCCACAGCATTCACAGTAATCCTCACTAGGGAGAATTGTTCTGAGGCGGCCTGCAATTTTTTTTTACTAAAT